>JAOBRG010292646.1:0-15864 GCA_027574985.1 Umimayanthus nakama
TTCACACCAAGAAAAAGTGAATGTCCCCGCTATCCCCGAGGTGGGGGGGGGGCGGGGGTTTCAAATGACTGGTGCATTATATACAAGTAAATTCCTCGCATAATTAGTGTCTATCGGAAGTGGAAAAGTGCTAATTGCTTATGTGGAATGAACTGCGAACGAGAATAACAGGATATTTGTGCGACTGGCTGTTGGCTGTTTTAAAACTATAGTGACTTCCTTGCGACAACACCGCCCCCAGTCGGCTCAAATTGGATTTTACTTCAAAGTTTGCTTTTGGGACAGGAAATGATTATTCTCCTTGAAACTGCAGTCAAGCGTGAGGGGCCGGCCACTCAACGGCTTTAACTAATATATGGAGGGATAACTGATATCATGTAAGCAAATGGGTGAGAAAATATTCTGTATTAGTTGACTAAATAAATTCAGTCTTACAGCAATCTAGCATAATTGAAGACACTTTATTTTGTAGCGGGATTCTACATCTTAAATTAATGGTGAAGTATTTTCAAGCCGAAAGTGCGTGTTTTATTGTTGTCACGTTCATCGCAATTTAATACTTTTGTCGGTAATTTCATCACGTCATCATTTTCATCGACACCACATTCTTACCATGTCATCGTATTAGACATAAACAAAGTTTAAAGTACTCGAAGTCAGTGGCCGCCAACCTTTCAACGGTCAAGGCAAGAAAAGGTGGAACTCATAACACTATTGAAACATTGCTCAGTCGCTGGTTCTTTAGAAAAAAATCGATAGTAACGTTGATGATACTGATAATGAGGATGAATGTTGTAGTACAGAAACTGGAAGCGATAAAGACAACATTAAGTAGACATTCCGACGAGGAATGAAATGAAAGCCAGGGACCGCGGAGCGGGGGAGAGGGGGGGGGGGGGGGGCACAGGCCCGTTGCACATGGTCGTACACGGTCGCACAAAAAAACCCTTAGTTGCCAGAATGGCCTACCCGCGTGTGCGTAAGCTCGTCACCTGCTGTAACAGACTGGCAGAACTTCACTAACGAGTCGTTGTGGCTAGTTTAATATGAAATAGTTTGTACTGTGGCCGGTATTTCTGGAAACAAGCTTACGAGAGTGTCAGCTCTTGTGTAAATAGACACGCTTAAAACCATAGCCCAAAGGTAAGTTATAGACCTTTGATGATGACAACATCGGACAAAGTAATCAATCGGCATCAGTTTGCTTGCTTAGTAATGCAGTCCCTTCGCATACCATGTGATTCCGCCCCTGCGCTCGTTGCTCAGGTGACCGGTTTTCACTTTTTAACGTAAATCACTATTAAGTTTCAAATAGCAAAGCTAATCCCGAAATTGGTCAGATGTTGGTGTATTATGAGTATTAGCGGTTTCTGTCGGGGAAGGAAACCGGAGTACCCGTTTCTACTTGAGATTACCGAAAATATGAGGCGGGAGGTCCTTATTATTTATTATTTTGTCGACATTAATATAGCTAGTTTCAATTTTTAACACCATGGCCAGCCAGCGTGTACTGGCGTCCTTTAATTTGGAAACTCCAACTGAATTTAAAATAGTGTTGCTGTGTTCGAAATCAAGTAAGCAGAACAACCTATTTTTATATTCATTTGTTTCTCAAACACTATTTTGGCTTGAAGGCTGTTGTGCTACTGCTTCGCCACCTTTCCTTGGTCAGAACATACGAAATCGTGTAGACTTAGCTTAGAAGAAAGCAGAAGTGGGAAGCGACGTTGTCAATTCCGTAACATCCACGCCGGTTATATGTTTCATTTCGCAGCAGTCCCTGACAATCGAGTCTCATACAGTTGTTACATTTTGTATTTACGAATCAATTCGTCAAAAGCGATTTACGGTTTGTATTTTGAGGTTATTTTACAGTAGGGTCTTTAACCAACGATTCTCAGACTTCGCCAAGGTATTTTTAGATTTTAAAAGGAAAACTGAATAAACAATAAAAACTGAAGGAGACGGGCACGCAGAAAGGAGGCGGGCGGGGACGGGTTTCCTCCTCTCCCTCTCCCTCCCCCCTGCCCTTTTTTGTCCTCGGACCGTCGAAATGAGATCTGGGGACGAGATAAGGAAAATTACAGGACAGTTTTCAACGGTCATTCACTCTTTTTCAGAAATATTATATATTTTTTTGCATATTCAGTTATATTTTTCTTTAGCTTTTTCTTGTTTTAAAATACTTTGTTTTAAAGTTTGGTACCCTGAGCATAGAAGATGAGTTCGTTTGAGCCACGAAATTTAAGAACAGCGGGCTTACCACTAAGCGTAAGCGTACTCATGAATTTGTTCAAAAAACCGCTAACGAAAGAAATTCTCAAAACACTGGATGAACGATCTAAGTTTTAACGAGTGTGTGTCTATAGTGTTGTGTGTGTCTCTCTAAAATTGTCCACATTATGGGACGGAGTAGAAGTAGAAGCCGTTCGCCTTCGAGGAGAGGTACCAAAACTTGTGTTCACAAAACACATATCAATTATATTAAATTCATAATGTTATGTGCTCGATGACTTTTAAAGTCAAAGACTTCTGGAAGCTCACTGATCAGTAACCCACTTCACAAATTGTTTTACGTTTTAGTTTTTACAGAACGAAGTTCGCGACGCAGCAGATCAAGATCAAAGGAAAGAGACAGAGATAGGGACAGGGACAGGGAAAAGGAGCGGGACAGAGGGAGAGAGAAAAAACTAGACTTTGGTAAATTTCTAATTAGGAGAAGTGACAATTCAGGACTAGAGTTTTCTATAATTCATTAATTGTCTTTTAGTTTAATACTTATTTTTGGACATTATAGTTTTTAAATTTATCAGTTGTCATTGTAATGGGACTATTACTGCCATGTGGGAGGGGCTCTCCGATGTCGTTTCTCTTTTTGTTATTGTTTTAATTAATGGAGAATGAACCCTAGTATTAGTGTATAGCTCAAATTATTACTCAGGCTGTTTTAGTACCAACCTCTTCATTTAGGAAATTTATTAGGAACCATTCAGTACCTTTCATTGAGTAACTGTACAGTGCACTGTTTTTCTGGGTTTTTTTTTCAAAACAAGTCCAATTACAGTATGTTTTCAATTAACAGTGTATTATCATAAACTGATAAAGGACATGCTTAAAACCTGTTTTATATGAAACTTGCTTTTAGGACGTGATCCTGAACTGAGAAAACGAAGTAAGTCCAAGTCACCTCCTGCAAGAAAACATAGAAGGTGTTCAAGGTACATGTACTTGTGGGTTTGATTTAACCAATGGTCAAGATTACCATTCATGTTGGAACGGTTCAAAACTTCGAAATTGAGATTTTTGCAGAAAATAAAAATACATTAAATGAGCTTCTAGTAGGGAAAATGTTTTTCAATATGCCTAATAGTTTGCGAGATATGACAAACAAGAGTTTCTACCGGAAGTGAAATTGTATGAAGTGCAGCATACTTTAGGAGTGAAGTTCTTGAGACATGTTTTTGCTAAAACTGTGATGACTCAAAGTAACATGCTCCCCCAATTTTTAACCTCATGCCATCAAATTTGGCAAGTTCACAAAACAATAGCTGATGATAAAAAACTGTTCTGGCGAATTTTGAAATTCCGCTCCAATCATTTTTTATGACTCAATCAAGGCAGTTTTGTATGCTGCAAAAAAGGAATTTTCTTCAAATACCTGTAAAAAATTAATGAGGCATTCCATTAAAAATTGCCAGGACAAAATTAGAGTAGAAGTTGTGCTGAATCTCATAAACAAATTAAAAAAAGGTTAAAATTGAAACTGACAGCCATATTGGCGTCTAGAAGTGAAATAGACAGTTTGAACTATGATGCTCGCATTCATTTATAAATTAAAATTTTTAAACAATTTTTCCAGCATCATTTAGATAATTTTATAAGCTTTCCATTGATATATAGGTTTGTGGGTATTCAATGCGTATTAACGGAGTTACATATGGAAAACTGAAAACACCGCTCAAGGTAAACGGTAACCTTAAGTCATTGAACTTTTAGCTAAGAACCCTTTCTCTAGAAATGCACCTGGTTTTTCTGAAGTCTTAAGGTTACTTATCACCTTGAGCAGCATTTTCAGTTTTCCCTATGTAACTCTGTTAATATCCATCAGACACCCACAAACTTGTATATCAATAGAAAACTTATGAAATTATCTAAATGATGGTGAAAAGTTTGTTCAAAAGCTTCGGTTTTTAACTAACGCCAGCATCATATTTTTAAACTGTTTATTTCACTTCTAGATATCAAAATTGCTGTCAGTTTCAAGTTCAACCATTTTTAGTTTGTTTGAGAGTTTTAAAGCACCATTTGCACTCGTATTCCATGTTTGGGGTTATTAGATGCGTCATTAATTTTCTGCAGGCAATTGAAGAAAATTCCCTTTTTACAATGTACATACCGGTAATTATCTGCGTTTATTGAGTCATAGAAATAATTTGAGTGGAATTTCATTTCCCCAGAATGGTTTACATCTTCAGCATTGTCACAGTTTTAGCAAAAACATGTCTTAAGAAATTCACTCCTAAAGCATGCTGCAATATCATGCAAGTTCACTTCCAGCAAAAACTCTTGTTTGTCATATCTCTTTAACTATAATTAGACAAATTGAAAAACATTTTTTTGACTAGAAGTTCATCTAATGTAAATTTTGTTCTGTGAAAATCTCAATTTAGATATTTTGATCCATTCCAACATTAACATGTAACAAAGAAGTTATAGCCTTAATCAATCTTTAAACTAAAGACAGTACAGTCAGTGGGGCAAAAAATTAACCCTGGGTTGGAGCTAACCTATTTTCAAACAACTGGGCCCAGGTCAATCTCTATAGATTGCCTACACCCTCAAAAACTGCCGAATAGTAACTTTTTTTCCCCATTCCCCCTTCCCAATGTTGTTTTGCAAGTTCAAAAAATACTGATCAGAAGGAAAAGTCAACATCAAAAGAGGTGAAGCAGGAGAGGGCCTGACTGCTTTCTTCGGTGTCCACAGATTGCAGCATCAATAATTTCCCAGTATATTATATGTATCGATTATCATCACATTTTCTCTTTCATGACTAAGGCTTAGAGTATAATAAATGATTTATTAACATGCAGGATCCAGGGCTTCGTGTGTTAATAGTAATACACTTGGCTGTTTAGTTTTGGAATGGGACCAGTTCATTGTTGTTACATTTTCTCTACCACCATTGACTATCATTTATCATCATTCTGTATGTGAACTTGGAAAAATAAAAACAAATGGACTACTATCTGAAGCTGTCACAGAGCAAAACCTCAATTAAACTGTTTTTAGTATGTTGTGACACTTTCTTGCCTGAAGATTCGTAATAATGTGGATTGGCTCATAGAAGTACACAGTTGAGCCTTTGGCCTCGGCCAGCTTACCATCTATCTTCTCAATACAACACCAATACTTAATACTGGTAGGTTGTTTTGTTGTGAGGCTATAGGTCTGGGGTTGATCACACACTGCAAGCTAACTTACATGAAAAGCTCAATTCTCCCACACCATTTATAGGGAAAAATGTATACCATTTAGGAGAATTTAGCAATGCATCATTTGTTCTCTTTTGGGTTAAAAGGGTAAAAGTATAATCAAGATTACCATATCAGAATAGTGTTGGTTTTTAAATTGTATAAAATTAATGATAGATTGTTAAAATAATTTATGATCATGATATAAATATTAATAATTCTATGTCATTTTTCAGGTCACCATCACCTCGGCGCTATCGAAGGTAAACTTTAATTTTTAGCAAATCTTAAAGTCAGCTAGTATATTTTGTTTGTTGGCTCTGTACTAATTAAGAAATACAATGCAAGTAACTTGTTTGAGCCAGTAACTGGATAAAACTAAGAGAAGAAAATCGTAATTTGACTTTCCTTGCTTGTGTTGTCCTACAGATACAATTAAAACCTGTAAAACAATTTGTGCCAGATGAGTTCAATTATTGTTCTTGCTTACTCTCATTAATTGCAAAATGTAGAAAAACTGTCTGAGCAGCCTGGTGTGTAAAATGTGTAACCCACATTTCAGTAACCAAATTCTAGTGTCTTAATTTATTTTGTTTTCTGCCTGTTTTGACCTCCATTTTGATTTTTGTTGCTGTGCTGTTCTGTCCGCATGCAAAGGTCCCCCTCACCCCGGAGGAGAAGGTCAAGGTAGGCTGTGCGTGTGTGTGTTTTGTTTCCTCAGTCAGTATACGAAATATATGTTGAAGTTCAACTTGTCCTTTGGTTCAAAATGTTCTTGAAGCCATTCATTAATATTTGAACCAGTATAATTTTATTTTTTGAACCAGAACAATATTTCTTGAACTGACCAATACAACTACAGGTAGTTTATTTTTTCCTTTTTTAAAAGGTTCTTTATTTAATATTTAATTTAATTTGTTCATTGATGTGAACAATACAACATGTAGCATGTTTAGAGAGCCCTGAGAGGGTTAAAATTAAGATTTTAGTTGTGCTCTAGGGAGTGTTGGTTTCAGCTGTGTCTTGTTTTGTTCTGTTCGTGTTTGTATGTGTACGGTACTTAAAGAAACAAATTAGTTTTTATTGCCACTTATGGGAATCAGTCACCACTGCAGGTTGTACAATCATTTGGCTCAGTTGGTTAGTGCACAGCCTTCAATTTGATCCTCATTGACTCCAAAGTCTACTTGGACTTCCTTCGGATCTGTGTAGCTTTAGCTTGAAATACCCATGAAAATGGAGTGCTCACTGATAGAGGAAGGGGCTAAAGTATGCACTGAGGGCCGCAAGTTTATCACTTACTTAATAACTGTCATGTGTTACCCTCATTAAATAAGGTCACTTTTCCTTTACCTCAACCACTTAATTCAAAACATACCCGTGCCTGGTTACATTGTTAACTAAAAATTATTTTGTGATCACAGAAATTTAATAAAAGTTTGACAAACCTTCTTTTATTGTTTCGTTAAGCCTTTTTCAAACTAAATACCATGTCATCATTTTATAGTTAATAAGAATATTTAATTGTACAATATAGCTTACTATGAGGAAAAATACCGTGACTGTGAAGAACTTGGAAATCATTCACTAAAAACAACTTTGATGAGAAGATCATTCTGTGTTTTGACTATTTTGTTGTTGCTCTGTGTTCTGTATTAGTTTTATAATAATTCCTTTACCCTGCTTATCAGTTAACTAATGTAATGTTGCTGTCTTTCAGATCGAGTTCACCAAGAAAATCTCGCAGGTCACGCTCCAGGTAAGTTACACAATTAAAAATTTAATTTTTGGATATGGGGGGATTGAGGCAGCACTTAAGGGAGAAAATGGCATCCAATTTTAACAGGACATCAGGTTGACAGTGAATTGATACTGAGCTTCAAATTATCATGAGAACAGCAGGCATACTTTCTGTAATTGGTGCACCATCTTCCAAGGTTTGATCTGTGCAAATATTTTTTGACAAGAGGGTAAAAGTTTTTCTTTTGGTTTCACAAACTAGAAAATATTTAAATTAAAAATTTTATTGTAGACATTTCCCAATGGAACATTTTTCGTCATCAAAGTTCATTCTTGAGTCAGGTTGGTCATTTTTCTTTTGTTTTTAAAAAGTTAAAGCAAGATTTCATAAACAAAGAAATGTAAATCCTGGCCTTAATTGTATGGCTGGGCTACATGTACATTGCTTAATTCCTGATGAAACCCATATAAGTGGTGAAGTATGTTAGATTTTAAACCTTTTTAATTAAAATTACCTTGGTTGAAGAAAACTACTCTATCCCTCTTGACTCCTTGCAGCTCATATGCAGTTTTAAAACTATTAAAACTGTTTTAAATATTTAGAAATTTAATACATATTTTATGGCTGTGACAGTAGTTAGTACATGTGTGCCATTTGCTAAAAGTTAAATTGCAAGTATGCAAGAAAGAGTTCAAGCAATAAACAATTGTGTACTGTCTTTTTGGACAAATGTTCTATTAAGTGATTCCAAGAAATGGTTTTGTTGGTAATGGTTTATTCATACACAGCGGAACCAAAAAAGAACAGTGCAGCCTTGATCCACCCCAATGTCTCTTTATCTGGTCTCAGGCCATTTTTAAAATGGTGGAAAAGATTGTGAAACAGGAAATTAAATTGGTCTAGACTGTTAAAAGCCATAGGTTTTGCAGCAAAACTGTGCTAGCTGGGTGAAGTGTAGTAGAATGATACATTCTGTCTATTGACATTTCCAATGCACTAGTAATCTAAGCTGCAGCCAATTTCTTTTGTCTGCAGGTCACCAAATAGAAACAAACAGGATCACAAAAAAGACGGAGAGAGTGTGGACATGGAGCTGGAAGGTTGGTAGTACAACTACAGTAAGATATATCTCCCTGACTGTTTCTAATGGGCCAGGGACAGGCTGGGCACCTTCAATGATCCCATTCCAGCAACTGCGAATTTCCTTTCTTTTGTTTTAGTTATTATTGTTTAGTATGAAATTTTATGAATTAAATTTAACTTAGAATTAGAAGGCCTTGGGGGGTAATTTAAAAAGTCAAAGACCTGCAACAATTGCCTACTGTACACATAAGTGAAAATTTTGGACCACCCTAGCCTCGTCCCCAGTCAACTCTTCTGCTCGTTTAGTTGGCATGGTTGGCAGCATGGTTACCTTTGTCTTGACACACACAATGCCGAAGAGCAGTGATAAGCAAGCTTTGCTGCCAATCATCTTGGAAAAGCAGTGACCACTGAGTAACCAGGCATGAAGCAGCCAAATAGAGGAGGGCGCCAGGGGACAAGGCTAGGACCACCCTTTACAAAAACTCAAAATTATCTACATGCAGTACTTTTCTGCAGTTGTTCTGTGGTCGAAGGGATAACATACGTAGCTAACGTAATGCTGTACATGTAGTTGTTGAAATCCGAATGGTGTATTAGTTTCCATCCAAACATACTACCAGGTGACTTTTTTTACTTGAAAGAAAAACTGCCACCAAGAAAGTCTTATTACCTCCGCTTGGGGTAGGAAAACAAGCAGGACGAACATGCTATTGAAAGAGCAAAGGACGAACATATTAATTATAATAGCAATGTAAGTGCGAGAAACTGAATGTATAGGTAAACTTTGATACTTGCCTGCCAAATGTATGTATGTTGGTATTACAATCCCAATAAAACACCAAAAAAAATTTAAAAAAATTGTATCGTATTTTTAATGTCTTTTCTCAAGTGAAGGAAAGGTTCTGTGAAACAGTCACTTAAAGCTAGGGGGTTTGTAAACCCACTGCAGTGTGTGAAGAAAGTAATAAAAACTACTTGAAGCAGTAAAGGAATATAAGGTGATCTTGTGTTATCTGTCATTCCTCAGGGGCAGAGGACGAAGGTGAGAATGAGGAGGAGGCCATGAGGAAACTGATGGGATTTGGTGCTTTTGATACCACAAAGGTCAGTACTGTTAGCACCGCTTCATTTGTATTCAACCCTTTTGTTCTTTATTTGATTATGTGTAAACCTACATGTATCTCAGTTACACCAGACTCGGACTATAGGAGGAGCTAGCTGTGCTACCAAAACATTCTCTCTTTTAAGAATAAAACTGGCTTCAAAGAAAAACTTGATGTCATCATTTTATAGTCTCTCTGTCTTTTTCTCAAATTTGTTTTTAATTACTTGTGTACTTTTTTAATTTCTCAGAAGCAACCAGTCAGAATATTGTAGACTCTTCAAACACATGTAAAGCATTATTGTTTTTGTTATTATTTGTTGCTGTTATTGTTGGTTGTCATTATTATGATTTTTGTGATTTGATCAATTGCTTATGATGAGTATTTGTTATTGGAGCTACTGCTGCGTAGCAACAGAATAGATTAATATGGAAATTAAATTTTACTCTTAGAAGATAACATGTACATGTATGTGATGATACAGCTTTAAAATCTAAACCAATCTCACTCATGAATCATGTTATCTTTCAACATACATGTAAAAAATCAATCAAAATGAAAGTTCTACTGTAATTTCACTTGAGAAGTACAACAAGTGTAAATCATTCTTGATGACAACCTTAATTTTAGCAATAGCCATATACACTTTTGTTGTGGCTGACAGAAGCTTTTTGCATCTTTAATAGAACAAACACGTTCCAGGCTCCTGCAACATGAGTGGCACAGGTGTTAAGAAGGCTCATAAGTACAGGTTTGTTCTGTTTTTGTACTAGCCCTACCAAGCCGGGGCATTATTTTTTGGCCTTGACTATTTGATTTACCCCCCCCCCTCTTCTTTCCTCCTTGTATTTGAAACTGTACAGACCACTATAAGGTCGCTGAAATCAATGGCAAACCAGTAACTGATCAGCAGAAAGATACCTTAAATATTGCAGCAAAAAACAAACTGGATCAAAACATTCAGGTTGTCCAGCTATGTCCTACTTTAATAAGACAGGTGTATTAGCAACTACCGAAAGAAATATCAGTGGGAGTTGTAACCAACTTTTTTTTAGAAACTTGGGGCTTGAAATGTGCAAATGATTTAGTTGACGTGACCTTAAATAGCAGGCTTTCTAGGTGCTCAGTTTTTGGAGTTGGTGAACAAGAGTGGCTTTCCAGATTGCTTGTGAAGTACATACATGGGACTTGAAAACTCTTAGTACCTACAATACGGGCCAAATTACCTTGAGACTTTTAATTAAATAAAAAAACTAATAGAACGTTTTCGGCTCTTAACATTTGTTTCCCCCCGCCCCTCTCTCGTTTCAATGTTGGTCCGTTACTGCGAGCATAATTTTTAGGACTAAAAGCAACATTGTTTAGGGAGAGTGGGGGAGTGAGGTGTTGTTTCAATAAGTAAAATACAAAAAGTTTCAAGTAATAATATTTGGCCCAGGTTGTAGTTGCCCTAAAATCCCCCTGGCACCGGTTATTCAAAGAGAGAATAAGTTTATCCCTGTGATAGTGTTAACCCAGGGATAAAGTTATCCCCTCCTTGAACAACCAGGTTCAGGTGAATAATCCCTGAACTGAGGGTGGGCTTAAATAGTTGGGGGTAGTGTGAGATCTTCAACAACCGTTAGTGGTACTGATGGCTAAAGACAATACTAAACGGAGGATACCAGCCCGGAAAATATCATGTTCTGATTGTGAATAAAGGATAAAGAGTGTTTGTGGTGTTCAAATGAAAAATGTTGATGGTGAACAAAAGAAACTGGTTTCGAAATAAGGATGTTGTCGATGGATAAAAGGTATGATGATGATGAGTAAATGGTACCGATTGTGCATTGGATGTATTGGTGGTGAATTAAGGATATTAAAAATTGATTAAAGGTACATGTATTTGTTGTGAATTACGGGTGTCAATGGAAAAGGAAGGGTGTTGGTGATGAAGCAATCATATTGATGTATTGGTTAAGGAAGTACGTGATTATGAAGTGTAGTGGTTAAAGTGTTGGGTAGCTGGTCGAGAAACTTGTTGTGTCTTGCAGGCAATACATGAACAGGAAAGGAGGTTTCAACAGACCGTTGGATTACGTTGCGTGATGTCATGTTTTGCAACAAGTTCTACTCGACATACACGACAGCTGGACCCTCTCAAAGTGTTGAACTTTTTTCCACATCATGTGTTTGCTCAAGGGTCCTTAACTTTTCTGATATTTGGCTCCCACAAAGAGAAGCAAGAAAAGGAGGATAAATCATGCCAGGTACAAGAACAGCTGTAAGCCCAACCCCCTCCCTATGAGGTGTTGAGTGTTGCACTCCAGGGAGAAAAGAATGACAGGCCAACGTGTCACCTGTTGGCTGTTCAAACAATCGGCTGTTATACCAAATAGAGTACACTTTGTTTATAAAGGACTGATAACAATTTACAATTATTCTCTGAAATTGAGGTGAATAGTGGCAATATATTCACCCAAATGCAAAGCAAGGATGTCAATATTCTTAAAGCCACTATTCAGCGAGATTGAAGAGAATAATTGAATTAGCATATACAAACTCGGTGACAACGCAACACAGTAAATAAACAAAAATTTCCTGTTTTATCTCTTTTAGTTTCTCCCAACGCATTCACAGTAATGGCTGCCTTTTTCCATGCACAGTTGATGCATGAAATTGATTTCATTTACTAACAGTTTGCACAAAGAAGGCAGCTTGGCAAAATAGGCTTTGAAGACCTCAAAACAAATTGACAACCCTCGTGGTTCACCGGGCACCCGTGTAATATCCTAGAGTATTCACCTCCAGACGAAATTTTCAAAATGGCGGCTCGTTTTGCCACTGGCACGGAAGATTAAAATCGTCAAATGAACGGAGAATCTACTCCTGCAAACACAAAAGCCACCTGTTTGGTTAATACTAAAACAACTATCCCCCTCAGTGTCGGCGCCTAGTGAAAAGTATTCATCTCGCTGCTTCGCGGCTCGGTAGAATATATATTTCACTATTCACCTCCATTTCGGGGGATAGTTGTTAATTAGTCAGAGATACGAACCAATCAGGTTTATTGAAGTATCAACGTCATCAAGTTTGTATATCTACACCGTTAACAAAAAATGGGTTTCTTGCAAGGAACAAGGCGTCTGATAAACAATCATGGTATTTCTTTTCAAATGCTCTTAGTTCAGTTGTCTTTGCTGTAGTAGATTCAGAAAGCCAGTTTTATGTGGATCAAGTGACATTGTAATCAGTGAAAAAACGACTGTAAACGGCATTTGAATTTCTCGCCTCTTTCACAAGCTTTTATTTTGAAAAACTATCTTAGCTTGCATGTGGTGAAAAGCCTATCAAACTAGCATCTAAAAATAGCATGAAATTTGGCAAAAATCAACTAGTAATTTTTAATCTCTTTGGTAGCTTCAGGAGACCCTTTTTCTGTTAACGCGCTACATTTGCTAGCTATGTATAATCCTTTTTTGAAATTTTGTTTTAGACTAAAGTACAAAGAAAGAGTTAGTATTAATAAAGGTTGGCAGTTGATATGTAACATTTGTATTATTCTTCAATAATTGCCTTTTATCACATGGTCTCTCAGTTTTGTTCTGTCCTGCCCCTGCTCCTTTGTCTGAACCTGCTCTTGTGCCTTACCAGGAGCCAGCTCCTGTGCCTGCCCCTAACTCTGTGTCTGACCCTGTGTCTGCCCCTTGCCCTGAGCTAGCCCCTGACTGTCTGTATCTGACCATGACCTTACCCCTGACTGCCCCTGATCCTGACTCTGGTCCTGACCCTGAGCCAGCTCCTGCACCTGACTGCCATGACCTTACCCTGACTTTGGTCCTGACCCTGAGCCAGCTCCTACACCTGACTGCCATGACCTTACCCCTGACCTTACCCCTGATCCTGATCCTGACTCTGGTCCTGATCCTCTGACTACCATGACCTTACCCCTGACCTTGCCCCTGCCCCTGATGCTGACTCTGGTCCTGACCCTGAGCCAGCTCCTGCACCTGACTGCCATGACCTTACCCCTGACCCCTGTCCCTGCCCTGAAGCTGACTCTACTACTTGCCCCAGACCCTGAGCTTAGAACAAGTTCCACAGGAAAGACTGCCTTTATGCATTATCACTGCTCCATTTCCACAGAATATCTTCCCACTTCTTTCTTTTAATTTTACAAGTACGTTAATATCTATTACTACAACAACTGGGCGTCTAAACGCGAGAAAACAAACTAGAGGTCATCACATGTCAGTGAAGTGCATCGATCGTTTTACAAAATTTAGAAATTAGTTGTGTCACGTTTCTGCTCCAAAAAATTTCATTCGTAACTGTACTGGGGTCTCGTACAAAGTTGCAGAATTTTAAAAAACAAATGAAGTAACTGAGGACATTTGGTTATTGTTTTGACTCGGTGTTTATAATACCCAACAACTAAGGGCCTGTTTACATGAAGGCGGGGGACCCCGGGTAGGAGAGCTAACACTCCTAGCCGTGGTCAAAAACTAGCCCGCCTTTACATGCAACCTTGTAGACCCCGGGGTGACAGGGTTACCCCGGGGTAAGAATTTTCGATGCTATCGCGTGACAAGTTTGCATTCTCAGAAATTTAAAAATCTGTAGGATAATACTTGCGAAAATACTAGTCAGGTTGATAACAGCGAGAAATCATTTTGTTTGGATTTTTTGCGAGCTTTATAACTGTAATATAAGCCTCCATAAGCTCGCTTACCTCACCCCAGCTAGGCGGGTTACCCCACCTTGAACGTTTACATGAGAAAATACTTACAAAACCTCACCCCACCTAGGCGGGTTACCCTCCCAAGCTGAACGGGTAACCCGCTTCGGTGGGGTACCCCACTTTTCATGTAAACGTGATCAGGATAAAAAGAGACTTTAAATGAACAGGTGGGTTACCCCACTTCGCCGGGTTACCTCACCTACCTGGGGTATCCCACCTCCATGTAAACAGGCCCTCTCCCCTTAACCCGTCAATGCGTTTCCAGTTTTTGTTGGTTTTTCAAGGTGCACGAATCTTGCACTGTGTCAACACACTCTACTCGTGGTCCGAGAAGAGATTCATATGCACTTTCCTTGGTAGGTTCGTTGGATTTTTTGATTCTGCGTAAGAATTCCCATTCTTGCTGTTATTTGTATATTTGCCATTTTGAAAAAGTGTTCTTTATGTTTTTATTTTGAATAGGAATATCCTAACGAACTTCGCAAAACTATTTTTTGAGGACAAACCTAGTTACAACTATCTTGTAAAAAGCTGGGGGGGGGGCTACTCCCCTCAAATGACTGACTAGACGGCTTTGTCCGTATGTGCCACCTTTAGGGATAAAGGTATGGTAAACATCTTTTTCTCTAAAGGCACGGTTTACTAAAATTAAATCGTGGACTAAAGCATTTTATCTCTACTTGATCCGAAATTGCTGTTCTAGATCGCGATCGGCGCATTGCATATTTCAGAAACGATCTGAGAAAAATGTTTGCATGGTTGAAACTACGGTGCCCCCTTACAATAAAAGTTATTTTATTGCGTTCGACGTTAGGAGAAGACAACCCTAGTCTTGGGTTGCTTGTGGTGAACATGGGATCTCTGTGGTTTTACATGCGTGAATATTCTTGATTTTTGGGGGGTTTGTGGGGGTTTGTATCAAATCTGTGCCATTTTGAATAAGTAATCAATGCGCGCACCTTTTTTTGCCAATAAACTGGATACAGGAGATTTTGCTGGAAAAAAACGAGATATATGTTGGCTGGATCGATCACGTGCACAGCGCGCGAATAAAGCGAATTGTTTGCTCATAGCCAGTATTTTAAAAGCCTTCAAAGCAAAAAATTGTACCGCGTCGTTGCGATACTCGACAGCTTGTTTCAGTCACTGAGGTTTTGACAGTGTTTTGTAAAGATTGTTAGCGTATGGGAGTAAGATTACTTGCAATGTTCTTGGATAATTTTTCAGTATTGTTCGACCGTAATCGTAGCGAGTTGAGTTTCAGCCACAGATAACTGTCAGTAAAGTAAGTTTAATAACGAGTGATCACGTATTACGCTGTCACGACTTTATCTTGTCTGTGTTAAAACTTGAATGGACAAAAAGTTATCGAGTAATACTTTGTCAACCTAGTTATCAAATGTCCTCATCAACTTCATTTGTTCTTCACATGACTCAGCCAGTCTTGTTTACATTTTGAACATCATCGGAGCAGAAACATACTACAGAGGCAGAGCTAGAAAGTAGAGTTATCAAAATGCTATGTTGGGTGGTGCGAGGTTTTAATCAATTAAATACATATTATTGCAAAATACTAAAACGATGGCGGTGCTCCGGTTCCATTTGCATATGTGAGTTGAGTCGCTCATCTGATGAATGTGATTGTCTGAAACTGTTAATATTGGGCTAAATTGCAGAATACCCCGCTACTCCAAGCTTCTTACCTGTAGCCACTGGCTACGGCTACGCAGTCGTTATAAC
>JAOBRG010292757.1:0-15861 GCA_027574985.1 Umimayanthus nakama
CGAAATTGTGACACAACGTACGTATAAATATAAATGCGCGGCTTGTACAAGAAGCCACAAATACCCCAAGCGGACAACTTCTGCTTCCCTTTCATTAAAATTGGAGAAAGCTTAAGACTAAAAAATTACCCCTTCTATTCAATAATCGCATTAAACAAATCTACGCATAGCGGACCTATTTCTCATACAAGAGTCAGTTCGAATTCTGCCACCTGAGTCAGATGCAGTCCTCGACTGCCTATTTTTTGGAAATGAGGGTTGAATTTGTTAGGTGTGCCCATACCCCTTATACCTACCCAGACACAGCTGGTTTATCAATATGTAAGTTCTCCCCACATTATCTACACATATAAGTTGTTTGGTAATGAGAATAAAGCATATGATCATGCACTTAAACTAAAATTCTCCCAACCTGTTTTACAAGGAAACTATGGAGACAGTTTGGGAGAATTCAGATGAAGAAAAGTAAGACATACGATGACATCGAAAGCGTAAACAAACCAAACGCGCAGAGCAGAGAGAGAGGAAGCGCCAGGAAGAATGCAGAAGTCTTACCATGACTATGAATGGAAGGCACTGTACAGACAAGACAAACTGAGAAAATTGACTGGACATGTCCTTGATAAGCACATTGTGCACCACAACGTAATTAAGCCAAGGCTGATTGCAGAAAAGTGTTCGCTCAAATTTTTCAAGTGAAAATTTTCATTGTGAAATTGCTGAAAAACAGTGCTTTTAACACAGTTTTGCTAAAAAAAAATTATTACAACACCCCCTAAACCAAAAATCCAATAACTTTATTTGCCAAAAACCGACTGCTAAATGAAGGGAAAAACGCCATCCGCAGAACACAACAAAACTGAAAAGCCGCGGAAACCGAAAAACTGTTCCAAAAAAAGTGACCAAAACTACAAAACTTTGGCCAAAACCACAAAACTGAAACCCCAAAGCCCCTCTCAAAACTACATAACTTCCCTAGTATCACTTTTAAAACTATATACCCCCCACAATTTTGCTGACCCTTCCTGCCTTAATAAATGAAAGCCCCCTAAATTCCAACACTCATGAGCACCTACGGTAGGATAGCTGAGTGGTTAAGTGTGTTGTACGTGTAGTTTTTTTTTGGCTTTTGTAATACACTTTCATTTTTTTCCTTTTTCGTTTAATTAAATTGAAATAATTTTTTCTAACAAAAAATAAGCTTAATTTTCAAGCTTTGGTAGTTGAGCCTTTTTTCGATAAATTGTGTCCTCAGGAGAAAAAAACATGTTTAATCTAGACACTTGACACGTAAGATAATTTTTAAAACAACTTCTCTGATATCTCTAAATACATCACAACAGTGGGTGACAACTCATACGATGTTCATGGCTATCCGATAATCATTGTTCGGATTCGACTTATTAGCTCAACGCTACTGGTGAATGCAGTTTGACAGCTCTGTCGAGTGTAGAGAAGCTGATTGAGGTTAGTTCATCATTTTCATTATATTGCTTCTGTACCCAACAATAGTCTTTATGAAATCTCTAAAGTATTTGCTTGTAGAGTTTTTAATGTCAGTCTTTCTAGATTTTCCAGAAAATCAACTGAATTAAAATGGGATTGTTTGTTTGTCCAGTCCGTGTCATGGCGTCATGTGCCTCGTGTAATAATAATAATAATAATAATAATAATAATAATAATAATAACAATAACAATAACAACAATAACAATAACAATAATAATAATAATAATAATAATATTTTATTTAAGCACGTATCATAGAGGAGCTTTAAAAAAAAACTCGTTAAAACATGAACGTACATACATATAAAATATTTCATAAATGTGTAAACTTCAGAACCCGTCTTTTGGATACAAATCCAGTGCTTCGGCACTTTGAAACTATCCTTCGCGGCAAAAATTCAGTGCTTCGGGACTCTGAAACTGTCACATGACATCTTTTGCGGTGTGCTCTGGTCAACTTTTTGTAATTCTAAATTGCCTGTTTGTTTTTTTTCTGAGGTTGTTGATCGATCCTATTCTTCGATTTGAACAATCGACTGGTCATGAGAAAATGTGTGTTCGATGAACTGTGGCTGCAAAACAGTGTCGTGGCTGAAAGCTGACTCGCAAAGCAAATATGTTGCCTTCTGTACAGTGCGCAAGAGAAGCTTCAAGCTTGGAACTATGGGGATCGATGCTTGTAGAATCTCACATGAAAAGCGAGAAGCACAAATCCAACGCCACAATTAGCAACCAAAAGATAACTAATTTTGTCGCGTCAAGCTCGGCTATGGGGCCATATTCTACAAGCCCAGCTGCTGCATCGACTTCCACCACCGCCAGTAGCACGAGTTTTCGCAGTGCATTTGGTGGAAGCGACGCTTTAAAGGCTGAGGTGCTTTGGACTTTTTGGACAGTTTCGAAACATCAGTCCTACAAAAGTAATGATGGCCTTTCAATTTTTATTCAATTTTCAAATTTCTACATATATGGTATTGAAAGGTCAGTCTTCACAAAGATGGCAAAACTACTGTTCTATCAATCGTTAGATATTCCATTTTGTAAATTTGTATTCAAAACCTGGTCTTAATTATGATGTTTTGTACTAAAAAGTATTAAAAAGGTCTTCATTTGAGACGTCCTGGGGTGCAGGAACCCTGCCGGAATGTTCGTAAGAAAAGTTTTACAGTCCCTCAACGCTAGAAATAGGCTGAGAAAAAAACTTCAGAAGTCATTTCCTCTGTCCTCTGTGATATATGGTTTAGCTACCAATTACAAATATAGGATTATCACATATTTTCGAAGACAAGAAGTTTCTACAGTAATTAATGTTGTTTGATGAAAAGAGAAAATATGTATTGAAATACATAATTAAGAGATTATGTGTTCTGGGGATGTTGAGCTAAGCCCAGGGCCCAGAATTGTTTACGGGAAAGAAATTGAACCAGTTAATAATTTTGATTTGGTATTCAGATCTCGACTGCTCTGGTACAGACTCAGACCCGTTGAAGTTGGTGGTGGAGTATCCTATTTTTTAGATCACTATCCCATCAGTAATATGGTGATCCAAGCCATCATTTAGATATAAAAACCCAAGCTGTTAATTATCAAGAGAAAATCCTGAAAGCTTTATAGAAGGCACAGTTGATGAACTGTGGGCACAACATCTATCCAGCATGTCTATGCCAACTACATGGGCAAATCATGAAGTCATCCAGGCCGTCGCAGACTCTTTGAACTTAAAAATTCACATTATAGAATCATATAATTTTAGACAAGTGACCTTGATTGAGCCAGCAAATGCTACAACGGACTTTAGAATCGTATACAGATGGCAGAGCAGCGAGCACGTGGAGGAAGCTAAAAGAACACTTGAAAGAGAATAGGAGAGAAGAAAAGTCATGGGCAGAACAGCGTTTTGGATAAAGGTGAACTAGTTGCACAGCGTCACACCGCCGAAGTAATGGGTAAGCCACAAAAATACAATAATGTTGGGCCGCGGGATATTATTCCTTTCCCGTGCGGGGAACTTTAAACATGCCTGCGAAAGCCATTTCGCTTCTAATTGTGACGGCATTACATCTGCACAGGTGTGTGACTGACGTGTTAGTGGGGGACCCAGGGCCCATCCTGTTGTTCCGTAGACCAATTCCCGGTTATGAGATTAGTCCATGTCAGATTAGTGTATTCCTCCCAGACACCGAAAGCCAATGCACCTAGTGATACGGATAGCCCGCCACTGAAGCAAAGGTTTGTACTACCAGCTGCCCTGGGCCGTTCATTGCCTAATGATAATAAGCCCAAGCAAGTATCATGCCCAAGCAAAGTTATTCCGAAGAGCTTATCGGTAATGGATATGCTTAAGCTTGGTAAAGAAATAAAAGAAAAAACTGCACAGCCAATTGAACTATTTAGCTTTGACATTGACCTCATGGCCTGGTCTGGGACCCCAAAGACGGTTGAATTTGCAGTAGAAAAGCCTTAGAGGAGGGTGCATTCCGCAAGGCATTCAAAGACACAAGCACCACACCCGGTTTTCAAGGCCGACCGTGGGTTGTTAAATGCCAGTTTTGAGCTCCTCGAGAAAATAAACCAGACAGTTGACCAGCATAAAAGGAAGACTGTACAGATGGATATGCTTACTCAAAACTTCGCTGCGCAGTTACTCCAAAACTTAGAGAAGAGAGACAATTTAGAACTCTATGGCGAAACACTCAGATATAAGACAATTTATCCGGGAAAAGAGGAAGATCGAAACACGGTTTCAGTTGAGGAGTACATTGATGGTAACTTCACTACGTACCTAAACAACAGTGGCGAGATTTGTGGGAGTGACTCTCACTTGGTGGAATGTCAGAAGTCCGAGAGTTTCGCCCACTCTTCATACGAGCATTCCAGTCACCAGTATTTGGTTCTGGATATGTAGGGTAATGGTCATTGCTTGGTTGACCCAGAAATTGCTTCAAAAGAACAGATCGATGAAAATGAATATCTTTTCTCAGCAGGCAACTTGGCAAAGACAGCAATACAAAATGTTGTTGAAGCCCATCATTGAAAGATTGCCAGATATCAGACGGTGAAGATTCTGTTTCTGATGTCGGTTCACCATCAAGCACAAATGCTGCTTAAAGCCCAATTGCTGAGGACGGAAACTGTCTTTCCCTAATGCTGATGGCGAAGAGATGTCGGATTCAAGCACATTGTCAAGACCTGACACTCCACACGGAAAAGAAATACCACAATAAACAAAGAGACCACTGGAGAAACGAGAGATACTGAAACAAAGGAAAATTAAGAAAAAAAAGCAAAAGACTGCGAATTTGAAATGCTAAGAACTATCCACCAAGGATAACTTAATGGCCACAAGTAGTTCAGCCTTTTGTTCAAAAGTGGACCATGCTATTAACGATCATTGTAAAACATCCAATACAAGACGTTTTACATGTTTTTTAAGCCCAGATGGAAAATTTTACAGTTTTAGAAGTGCCAAATCAGGCACACGTTAATCATCCAGCAACTGTTCCTGCGACTCACAGACAATCTGAGGGTTTCATTGGTATGTTAAACACTGGTGACTCAGTGCATCTAAACCAGTTTTTAAAAAAACTATGTAGCAGCAATAAAGAATTACTATGTTTACCCCTCGGAAGATTTATAGATGTATTTTCAGTGCTCTAAATTTTTAAAACAATTTCTTGTATAGGAGAGACAAGACATTTTACGATGTGGAAACCTACACTAAAAGCGCTTCTAAAAAGCATTCCAACTAGTTTGTTTCTGTGACATTTCATTTGAAAAAACCCCAAAACTGAAAGAGACAGAGGGAAGGGATAAGGACAACAACGACGAAGATGCTTTCTTTAACAATAAAAAGGAAACACCCAGTAAAGAAAGAGCCTGCTCAAACTCGTCAAAGCATAAAGGGTCAACTCCCAAAGCACCAAAAAGAGCAAGGCGGGGTACAGAGTCTTCCGACAACGACGACAAATTTTTGTTGCATCTGGAGGCTAGTCAGAATAAAGACCACGAATTCTTTGAGAGGCTGGCAGAGCGGGAGGGTGAGAGGGAACTTAGAAATCAAAAGATGATGTTTGATATGGTCAGGAAATCGTTAAAAATTTCAAAGGAAATTGATCATGAGACGCGACTACATGAATAAAGAAAATGAAGTTATGGTTATTTTTAAAGTATAATGCACACAGCAGAAACATGGCTTAGTTTAGTTTTGTATAAATGTCAGGAAATTTTAGAATATTTGTATTCAAGTTGACACTGACGTTTTTCGAAAGCACAAACTGAGTTTATTCGTACCTGGCAATGTGTACGAACTGTAATACATTTAGAAAACATAAGTATAGTATAACGGAGGTTCGAACATTAAGTGGTAAGCATCAAATTAGTATTGTTTTCATTACTGCGCAGCGAAGCAGCCCCCTTACTCCCGCACTGAGCATTTGTTAAATCTTTATTTCTCTCCATAATACCCTGGCTGGTTTGACAGTCTCAGCAGATCAACTTGCTGAGACTGCAGCAGATAAACACAACTTCTACAAAATAATGGAGTCAAATTGCTGAGAGGAAAAGAGGAAGGGAAATGCAAGAAGAAGTACATGTAGTTGATGATAAAAGTAAATCCAAGAGAAGTAAATTGCAATCACTTTGACGACTTTTTCAATTTTCAGTTTATATTGTTTTATCTTGTATTTACAAGAGTGGTATTTGTTATCGTTTGTCCGTAAGAACCATGTTTTAAATACAGCGACACTTGTATATTAGCATAAGAAGCACGTGGGCCACAGTTCTTTACAGTCTTGGTATACAACAGTGTACAATGCACAATGCAACAGTTCAGAAGACAATCATTTTTGAAATATGTGTATACAATTAAAACTTTGTTTAAAAGAAAAGCTGTCCTCTACAGAAAGCCAATGGTCTAAGTATAAAGATGAGTGGTGCTAGTTACTCTGCCCGTGTGTCTGGCTCAATAATGGGCTACAGTTGCCAACCAAACACCTTGCTCAACTATGAGAAGCAACTGGCAAGTGAAAACAGGAGGGAGGTACCCAGACAGATGGTACTGGCAAACCAAGTGAGTACAAAGTCACTGGCTAATCAAATGTAGTAAAAATTTAGTTGAGGGCAATCCATTTGTCATCGTTATCACAAGCAAACAAAGCTTAGGAGGGGAGGGGGCGGAGGGGGACTAAGGCCAAAATCAAAAACTGACAAATACTGTTTCAGCAATACTATCATTTTATTACTTCTGTATTTGTTTGCTTTTGGGGGAGGGAAGGGCTAGGCAAAAAAATGGATGACATCTTAAGGCTGTAGATAAGATTGAGTATATAACTCTTTGCTACTTAGCCACATGCGTGCACACCGCTGACACTTATCAGTAATTTATCACCAAAATCACAGCTGATGGATCCAAGCCATCAATTCATTTTGTGCTATGTTAACGTCATTCTTGTTTTCAAAAGACAACCAACCACTTTGTATAATAAAATACCTATTAAAAACAAACTAAATAGCATTCTGAAACATATGATCGTGTTCACTCCAAACATCTTATTAAATAAATTTTTAGCCCAATTCAAACTATAAATCATAGATTTTGAAAGTTACAATATTTGCTCTTTGGCAGTACAAAAAAGGAACTATACAATTATCTAACACAAAAACATATTGTTGCAATTCAGCTGGCATTTACTCCACAAATCATAATTAGCAATACAGTTACTTCTTCCTGCTGCAGAAAGAACAGTTGGTGATATTTATATTGGATGACAACCACTTCATCCATTCACCAAGGGCACCACAAACCACAACCAGTACAGCTTGGCACATGTACACTGCATTAGTTGATTCCATGAAGGTGTGAAAGCCATCAAACTGCCACACGAAACAAACAGCATGCACGCAAATGTCATGGCGAATAGTAGTGTCAAGAAATGCAGCGGAGGGATTGACATAACACTCCTTCAAGGATTCCTAACGCTGAGCTAGCAAAATACTTTTCACAAAGTTACCTCAGCAAGCTACCAATTGAAGTTAGTCAAGCCAACCCTTCTAATAATGTACATGCCAACTTAGAAAAACTAAGGTATGAGCTCAAACAGTTTTCTTGAAATACATGTAGAACTCTTACTAGATAAAGGCACTCTACATAGTGACTCAGACATGCCAGTGCAACAACAAGCTCTCACCTAAAACATGAACAGGTACTAAGACACTCTAAATACATTAAATTTTTAACTGCAGATGTTACTGTGACCTAGACAAGAATGAGCTGGGAAACCTGAACACAACATGATTAATTTATGAGCTCCAGCAAAAACTCCACAGCAAGGAAGACTACAGTCAACCCCTTGACCACACCCTGACCAGCTGCTCCGAACGGTCAAGGTATATGAAGAAATTTTTCCTTGTGTTGACTGGTGATAATCCAACCTGGAATTACAACAAGAAACTTGTTTCAGAGGTAAATATAATATATCGAACAGAAAAAAAATTGTAAACATGGAAGTACATTTCTCCCAAAAAAATTAAACTGATCCTATAAAATTGCTTTCCATCTACGTCGGAAGTACATTTATTTTTTGTGATAAAATCTTGTCTTTCCTATTTCAGTGGACAGAGAGGTGTTCAAACTTCCTGCCAGCAATAATTCCTTGGCAAGGGCCATTCCATGTGTCTCTCAATGCAGAGGAGTCCAGTGTTTTTCTTTTTTGACTTATTTTTAACCAATTACACAAGGCAGTCTGGAAAGAACAAGGTAATTCCAAAGAAACCAAGATCTGAGAAAATTTCCCTGGTTTCCACATTGGGTTTCTGTGGATGGTTGATGATCTGGGACATGGTCCAAACCCCTTTCAGAATTGTAAAGATTTACGGTATATCATGCTGTTTCATCTCCTTGATGAGCTATGCCCATTGAATTTCTATTTGTACACAACAATCTTGCAAGGAGGTGATCTATCATGTTGGCTACATGCAACTGTGCGAACAACAAGGCAGTTCATTATCTTCAAACGTCGAAACTATGACAAGGCTACCCTGTGTTGCTGCGGCGAAAATGCGGGGATTACGGTTGTGGAATGCAAAACGAAAACTCAATGTGCAAGAGGATGAGGATGAAGAAGAAGGAAATATGCCACCTTCTAAAAGAAGTACTGAAAGTTAATTTTTTTGTCCTTTGAACATATTACGCCAGAAAATAGCACAACAAGCAGCAAACATCCCTTATGGGACAAGGCTGATAGACCTTGACGTGTTACAAAATGGGCTAGAGAAATACAAACATTGCCATTCAGGTACAGTAAACCCGAACTTTCAATTTATTATTGTACTTTTTAGTGACGAGACCAGCTTCATTCTCTTTTCTTTTCATTTAATAATGCATGTGAAAAGGAAATACGCTGATGGACTAATGGAATTTTTTGGCAAAAAGTATCTATTATTAATTATTCCTTCTTTTAAATTTATGTTTAAGAGACACCAGTCAAATTACTTAATGACGGGGGGAAGGGCTGACAAAGGTTCGTATTTTATACCCAAGAAAATTCCTTTTTCACAAATTTGTTTACCCAAAAAACGCTACACTTAACACAAAACCACACTAACAATATAGTTTATTTGAGCTGAGAAAAAGTACATTACCAAAAATAATCCCTGTTTTTTTTTAACTCAAAAAATATTTCGCCTCTTTCATAGACCTACAAAAAACCTCACTGTCCATAGAATATATGAGTTTGGCTAATGGACGCCCCCTATGTAGGAAAAACCATGTTTTGTTCTGAAATGAAACACAAATCAGGTAAAAATGTCTCCAGGTTGACTTTAAATTAATTTTAGTAGATTCACACAGCAGAGATTTTCTCATCAAATAAATACACATGCGATTTCATTTTTAGATTGTTTATTATCTAAGTAACAAACCCACCATTAAGTTAACCAATAAAACATAGCTCAGAAAAGGAATAGTATCACTTGCACTTTAAACAAGTTAATATAATACGACAAGTCGCAATTTTAACAAAGAAATATTTCCCTATAGGCGCCCTGTTCGTTGTTAACACCACTGATGAAAATAACTATCTGTCAAGTGCAATGTTTGTGGTCTTGTCAATAAAATTCATAAATCAGCACAGAACAGCTCTGGCAAGAGGGGACAAGATGCTTCTGATATCAATCCACGGTCAGTCCTAGGTTGTCTCCATACAAGAATAAGAAGCACTCATTTGAATATTTTTTGTCAACACGAAATGTCCCCCCATTAAATCAACTTTCAAGACTCGGGAAAGGGGAAGTTGGAAAAGTTGTGAAAACAGTTGCCAAAAACAGTTGTCTCGAATTTTTAGACATTAAAAGAAAACAAGCTATTAAAAATGGAGTTGCAGTGGCGTGTTCTTATGACATGGGCTGGCAAAAACGAGGGAAAGGTCATAACTCAAGCACTGGCCAAGAGGACCTGTCATGGGTCTTGCAACAGGAAAAGTACTAGATTTGAGACATAAAAAAAATCATGCCGAATCCGTCAAAAGGCAAAAAAGATGAAGAAGGTTCCAAAACCGCATGACTAGAAAAAGCTACATAAGTTCCTCCAAATCCATGGAGCCTGCTGTAGCAGTTCAGTTATTTAACAATGCCATAAAGTCAGATGTGAAGTTTTCGACCTACAAAAGGGGACGATGATACCACAACTGAGTCGCACATCAGACAAAATGTTCCTTATGGTGTGGAGAAATGGAGTGACACAGTACACATAAAACGCTCTCTCGCGACTCGGGCCAAAGAAACAGATTCAGTGACTGCTCTGTGCTGTCCCAGATTAATTATTTTGCAAAGTGTTTTTCCTATTGCCTTGCTCAAAATAAGGGAAAACCTCGAGGACTAAAATCAAGCATACAGTGCATTGTGCCCCGTGTATTTTCAAGTGAAAATAATGACATGGAGTCATACTCACACTCTTCAACCTACGTTCAAGAGTCGCAAAACATGTTAAGACCTCAAGATGTGTGAGTGAGTCCAAACTACCTATAAATAGCCAACAACGCGCTGTGTACAATTATGAATGTGATCTGTGTGATGCAGAGTATTTCGGCTACACCAGCCAACACTTACACCAAGGTATTGACGAACACCGTTATTAAGCAATCGCCAACCACTTTTAAAAAGAACGACCACGGTCTGCAAACGATCGACGATCTTACCAACAACTTTTCCGTTTTAAAAAAGTGCAACGGAAAACTGGACTGTCTGAGTAATGAAATGTTATTCATAAAGAAGAAGAGGCCATGTTTATATTTAAACTTTAGTTTTCCACTTACTTGTATTTTCTGACTCGATGGAGGGGGATAGATGTTATTTTAGCTGTTTCCGGCCAGTGGCCTTGAGTGCTGTTGCACTTTTATTCAGCATATTCCCATTTACTCTGCGAGTTTCAAGCCATGAGTGCAAAAAGCGGCTTTGACACCCCGTCTAGCATTACTTGGAGTCGCGAAGACTGCCAAACTCTAGCTGCTTCCGAGCAGTTGCGTGACTCGACGAGCGGTCGCTTCACAACAAAACAGAAACTGTACACTTGCACTGCTGCATGCGGAACGAGAAACAAGGACACACTGGCTTAAATTGTGAGCCATTTCGCAAACACTAAAACTAGTAGTCCAGAGTAAGAGCAGCAACCAACTCCGAGGGTCATGATACAACCGAAAGCTGCTAAACACTGCCATTGAATCACGCAGGATGCATGCAGCTATGGAAGAACAACGTTTAAATAATCGGTATTTGTGGTTCGAACATGGGTTAGACGACGACTTGCATACACGCTGTCTAAAGTTTGTTTAAATAACCGGCCCAAAGAGTTTTGAAAAAAAAAACTTCATAGAAAATATTTCATAAGCAATAACTGAATTCTAAAAGAAAAGAGTTCCTACAAAGTAGCTTATATTTGAATTTTTGCCACGACCAAAGAGCCAGTAGGCCAATGCTTTGATTCCAATCAGACCCCTTTTGAATTTATAAGATGTTGTGGAAATTTTTTGTTGCTGATAAGACGGAAGAATAGAAGGGACTGAAAGCGGAAGGGCATTAAACTCTTCCAGTTGTGTTGTGCTTAATCCATGGGCATGGTTTACTGCATCGTATGGGAGGTTTAGGATTGAAACCTCGATCATTCCAGTGAAAAGAAAACGTGTTGTAGTTTGTAGAAGCGATCATTACAGTCCATGACGAATCTGTTTCTCAGAAAGATGTCTTGCACTGATCCAAGTTTCTCGGTCAATGAAATTACTTTAAATACTTTTTTCATTTCCGACAAATTGCGCCAAAATAGAATAATAAGTCGATGCTCACAGTCAAAGTGACCTTGCTGAAGCGTTCAGTGATTTTTCTTTATAGGAAATTCTACGGGAGTTTAGGTTGCCCCACCCAGGCCCATCGGCTTCTTTGGGGATTCGAGTCTGTGAAAATAATACAGGCAGTTGGCAGAACCGGTCGCATTTGCTGTCGAGGAAATCTGACACGTATAGATGAAATGTAAAACATTTAATTTATGATTTTACTTCAAATCTAATTACAATCAGAATTCAAACACGAAGTTAAAGTGGTTACTAATAACATCTGGAAAGTTTTAGCACTTACTAAGAGCGACTGTTTGTAAATTTAGAGTTGCACGGGACCGCTTCTAAAACTTGAGGAACTGCTATTGAAAATATTATTGAAACTTTCCAAAAACTTAAAATTTTCGACAAGTTCGTGACGTTAGCGTTGCACACAAAATAAAAACGTTTTTTCAAGTTAAACAGTTTTTGTTGTCAAGGTTTTGATTTGCATGTGACTCTTGTTTTTTAAATAAAGAACTTAGTAAAAAATAGTATTTTTTCACAGAAAACGATAACGTTCAACAGCCGGCAATAGCCCAACTCTAAGAGAAAAGAGTTCCCAACTAGATCATACATAACACTTAACAGAAGGACACTGCTTCGATTCCAAACAAATCGCGTTTGAATTTATAAGACCAGGTGGCGACTTTCCATTGTTGTTAAGACTGATGGACAGAAGGGGCTGTAACAGAAAGAAGGGGTAGTAGACGGTTGGTAGGTATTCTAATATCGACTCGTGAACTACCACACGTGTTAAGTACATATTTTAAACATCTTATTGTGCTTTTAATGAAATGTTTTAGTTATGTCCTCGAAACAGAGAGTTTGGCGCTGCAGCGAGCTGCAAAAACAAACCTCTTCTGTTCCTACCGTTGTCGCAGATTGATAATCTTGGATAAAAAAAACCCTGGAAAACAGGAACGGTTTTCTTGAATAAGCACTTCTATCTTGTGTTCTTAAAGTAAGTCACGGGGTGCAATGCGGTACTTTGAGTAAGGCGTGTTTACTTCCTTCCTTGAATTTGACGATAAAGGTCAATTAGTAGTAAATATGCGAAACTGTATATGTTTATGGGTATGCTTCCATACGTTAAAGATTGAAACTATCACATTCTAAAGATTGTATAGCACAAATGATAGTTATGTACCGAGAAAAATTAAGTTTATAGAGGAAACAAAACTTCTTGGTGTGTTGTGGTTGTTTCGAGACAGCATGCAGGTAACTGCTGTGCCGATGCAAAAGTTAAACCCTCGTTTACAGTTCACTAGAGCATGCTTGTGACTTATGGGGTGTTGTTATTCAGTGCTCCGGATGAAACAATAGGTTAGTGGCGGCCAGCGCGCGAGTTTCGAAGTAGTTAAAATTAACCTCAGAAAAACCAAACTTTCAATGCTTTCAATAAGAAACCGGAAACTGAATTTGGAAGCTGAAACATCTATCTTTCAATTGTCCCTATTTGTTTTGGGATACCGGGCCTTCATAAGCAGGGGAAAAACAAAGAATGCCAATGAGATAAACCTTTCATACTAACAGAGTCAAAATTTACCACGTTTTCAACTTCAAAAAAGCCAAACTTTTCGTTGACAATTCCTTCATTTTATAGGCTTGTTAGGCATCTATACACTTCACCTTCAAAAGCCCCCTGTTTTTTCAAAAAACGTATTTTCGAGTGCCAATAATTACGAGATTTTGGAACGCACCTGGCCCGAAAACGGCCTCTTTTTCTCTTATTGTGAAGCTTCGTGACATCTTCAAAGGCACACATATTTAAACAGCCAACAGAAGTATCCGTTAATATCCTGGTTTATGTCATGGTTGTTGCTCTATTATGAATTACCAGTAGTGTTAGAGCTAGAAGTAATTAATAGAAGTAATTAATAGAAGTAGTAATTTTATTAGTAGTAACAGTACATTTATTTCGAAATAAACATTAAACAGTCCACGATTTTCCTTTAGTTGATGGAGGCTTTTCGAATTGGGGCCTAGTGGTCCTCCTGTGGAAAAACCTAAGGCGAGGCATCACAAACGCGCAGCCGCAGTTGTACAAACCCGAAACCGCTGGGTTGTGGCAAGAAATGTGTTGGTAATAAAGATGAAACAAGGAAGTGTCGTTTGCCAGTGTGCAGCGGTGAGTTCATAGCACATGTTGAAAATATTTTTTTTTAAATCGATTATTAAGAAAAAAAACTCCGCAAGTTCTACAACATTGTGCAGCATTTTGAAATAATTCCTAACTATTGTATATAAAAGGCAAGCAAAAGTTTTTACAGTTAACTACACCTACGTTTCTACGGATTTTGTTCACATCAATATCGGCGATGAAAAAGATGCATTTGTTTAACAGTTGGCGTTTCCTTACAATAGCAAATAAATCAATTTGCTTAGTGAGAAACAAATCCTGGTTATTGTAAAGTATGAAAGGTGTTCTGTTACATAAAAAATATCAAAACGAAATTGTTTAAATGCTTTTTTTTGTACAACCATTTTTTCAGCTTTTTTGCATTGTCTGCATGAGGAAAACCTCCACGTGTTTGTACGTCTCTAAAAAGATCTTCCACCAAAGAAAGAAACTTGAATGGCTGTTTCTTGCTGGAACTGTTTTCAGCTCGTACAAATTAAATTATGTTTGCAGTTGATGGAGGTTGGTCAGCATTCTCTGATTGGTCAAAGCAATGTACGAAGACATGTGACGGGGGAGTACTTATCCGTACAAGGTACTGTGCTTCCGTTGGTTTAGTGTGCCCTGACTTTTTTTCCAAATAAGGAGTTTAGAAGTTTCTTCACTTGACAAAAACTCGGCACACTACCACTTAAAGTTCGTCTTCAACATTTTTTTAGTACTAAATTGTCTCTGAGCATAGCAAATTCTAAGGGACAAAAGCTTGCAAGGGTTGTAATCACTATAAGCTAACGATTTTTGCATATCATAAACTATTCGGAAACAAATCGTTAAACAAGCTACATAGTATAAGCCCGTGTATAAAAATGAATGGATATCGAAGTTATCGGCTACAATAAGACGCTTTTCGCCGTGACATATTACAGATTCTTTGTCTTAAAGAAATATATGGATGACAGAACGGACGTTTTTGAGTACCTAGTCTTCTGAATTTTCCGGAATACTGTATAAACAAAAAATACACCGACGTTTGCCTGGAAAATTACGGTCGTATACGTAAGCTTCAATTGTGTTCTACAAAAAGTAAAAGTAAAAACTAATTAGAGCCTTTTAAAGAGAAACAATTTTGGTACTATTTAAGAAATAAATTAGTCAAAACAATTGTATCAAAAAAGCTTTTTTCTTATCAAGCGAGGTTAGTCTCTCTATGTCTAACAAATGTCAATAATGCAGTTTAGAAGCAGATTTCTTTTCGCTTTTCAAACAACATTTGCAAAGTGAGGCCGTTCAAAGTTTTAAGTTATGCGTGATCTCTCCAAACGTAGACTTTTATATTTTAAATTCAACAGGTGCTGCACCAACCCTCCGCCATCGGGCCAGGGAAGCAAGTGCAAGGGACCATCTTACGAAACAAAGCCTTGCAACACTCAATCTTGTAAAAAGCCAGAAGGCAAGTAGTTAAGTGGTAGAACGAAGCATCTTCACGAAGATTTAAGTCTTGCCTTAAATTTGTAAATCCTCTGCTATAAGAGACACTACTGTGTACAAATGAGTAGTTCTATCATTTCGAGCAACACGATTGGCTGAAACAATGATTATAAAATGTTTGTACTTACTCGAACTCCATTTTACCTTTAAGTTGCAAAAGTTGGAACCAAAGAAAATCCTGGAACATGCTGCAAGGATATCAAAACCAGGGGTGGAAGCTCGGGGTTAATTTCAGAACGGTTTTGGGTCAAAGTTGAATATGTTACATTGTGTTTCTTACAGAGTTTGTTCACGCGCAGATGCTTTCCATTTAGAATCACACATAAAAAGCACAGATGGTTTTTCATGATTTTGGTCTCCTCGCAAGTTGGTTTGCCTTGACGTTGT
>JAOBRG010292868.1:0-15860 GCA_027574985.1 Umimayanthus nakama
GGGCCGCTGCCCCCCCCCCCCCCCCGATGATAAAATAATGTTGCTCTGTTTTTACAAATCTGATAGGCAAAAAGATTGCTGTTGTTGTTCTTGTGGTCGCTGTTGTTTTTATTGTTTTTGTACTACCAAGAACCCTAACCGGCCTTTTTGAAGTGCCGGGAGATTTGTTTAGTTGCACGGTTATCTCGCAGAACACGGGCTGGGTGTGCCTGTTTGTCTGATGGTACTGGAAGGAGGACAGGATGCTCTAAAGGCAGTCTGGGAAGCCACTAAACACAAAATGCCGGCGGTTGTTGTTGAGGGGACGGGACGAACAGCGGACATTCTTGGTTTCGCCTACCGAAACTGCCAAGAGATTGAGTAAGTTGTTTTCTGTCTTTGTTTACTTCATCAAGATGGTTAAAACTGTGTGTAGAATAGGCAAATACCTGTTGGTTTTAGTGTCTATAATCAAAGGAAACCAATACTCCATGTGTCTGTTTTTGTGTTTCGACCTGTCAATGGTGTCATGGCGCCGAGCAAATAATATAAGAGAATGTATGGCCAAAATCGAATTTGACAGTTTCTCGATGAATATTGAAAGAAATGAAGTTGTACTTGCCTGATATGTAGTTGGTGTCTTTCTTGATCTCCGGTAGCGGTTTCAAGCCTTTTTGAGGGTTTTAGTGGGGTTAAGGAAAGGGGTGAGGGGGCTCGAAACCGCTACTTAGGTAATGGGTTGTCATTTACGTCTAAACTACGTATTTATTTTTCAGCAAACTGCTTTCATTTTAAATTTATTACATCCCACAAATCACTGCGGTCATGGTATTTACTGAAAGTCAACCTTTTTGTATTAGGTATATATAACAAGGCTTTAATTCACAAAAGGATTGTGTCTTGTTGTTCAACCTAGTGGTAAACGTCAGGTCACAGAGGAGCAGCTTCCACGACTGGTGACGAAAATTAAAGAATCTTATCCTAAACTGTTGAACGCCGGGAGCGATGAAATGCAAGAATATGTCCAGATTGTCAACGACTGTGTTGCTGATGAAAAGCTTGTATGTACCCATTTGCATTGTTGTAGAGAAACTATAAGCAATACTCTATAAGTGAGTCTTGCCATAGTTAAGGAATTAAGCAGGGTGGTTGATATAAAACCAAACTAGTTACTATGTTCATACTTGATAGAACTAGCTTGTCAGGAATCTCAGAAAAATTTCAAAGGGAACACACCGAATTCATAAAGCCTGGAGCGAGCATGGAGTCGAGGCTTGGTAATTGAATATTTAAATGGCCGTGCACATTGTTTGTGGGTGTTCAGAATTGTGTTCACATAGTGGCTTGCTCCTAAAATGATCTACAACTGGTATAGGGTCTAATTGAGCCAGTAAACCAATTCTAGAATTGCACATTGATTTTAGATATATCATCTGCGATTCTGGTTAAAACAACGCTTGATCGGCATGCGGCCGCAAACAAACTTGCAAACGACAAAAAAGCTTTAAAGCTTTGCCTAGCAATAAAACAGCGGTAAATGACGATGTTGATTAATGTATTACCCCTTTTCATTGATGAGCTTTCTTTGGTAAAGGCTTGGGAATCAGTATATTGACGGATTACGAAATAGTTGTTTTCGTTGCCGAACGAAAGTTTCCATTTTTTTTTATCTAAGTGCTAGCTGGAGTGCAGTAATGGAGACCAGTTCCCTTCATATCAGGAATATTTGCTATCATCAATTGTGCTATACACGTTCAAAGATTCAAATCAATTAAGTTTTCTGCTTTCATGAGTATGGCATGGAGGGCAGAGGTTGTAAAAGACTTCCAGAGAAAGAGGGTTAATATTCTTTTTAGACAGGATATGATAGATACATTTGAAACTTATTTCTATTCTCATTATTACTGTAGATCACAGTGTACAACATCAACGAGAAACAGAACATGGATATGGATTTGGCAATTCTTAGTGCCCTGCTGAAAGGTAAAAGTAGTAACATCGGATGATGTCTTTTTAGGCTCCGTCTTGAATCCAGACAGAAGAGCATCATTCCTACAGGGAGAGACTTTCGATGAGTAGTTATGTGTATTTCGTTAGTATATTTTGCATCACTTTTCGTCACATATACCGTTGATACTCCCTAAATCGTTTTTGTCTTCAAGCTGACCTCAAAACTTCACAATCTATCTCACATCAGCGAGGTTGACATGCTCAAGAAGCCTCGATTTGGTCAGTAACGTTAAGAAACACAGAATTGTAGTGCCTGTGTTACATTGCGTACACGTAGTGCGTGTTAGTCCTCGCGACTAGATGAATCGGATTAACATTTTTAGTTTTCAAAGTGCATTAACGATATTTGAAAGATGTTAAAGATGTACAAATTAAATAAGATCGATTACTAGAAACAAGAATTATGCATTTATCTCATTAACCGGAGTCTTTGCTACACACTTTCCAGAGAAAATGTTTTTTTTGCCACCGACGGGCATTAAGAGATACCCTGTTCATGCTGTTCATTTTTTATTTTGCCATTTGATTGTACACAATACTTTACAATAATTAAGGATAACTAAGTAGATAATGACAAGGAAGCTCAAACAAAAACCCAGAAGGCTTATAGCGAATGAGCTCCGTCTAAATAAAACTAACTGATCAAATACGGCTAACAGGAACGGCTGATCATCTATTTTATAAAAAAAAGAAAGGACAAAACGAAAAGACTACACAAGAACAGACAAATAACAAAGTTGTCAAAGTTTACAAAGACAAAAGAAATTCCTTGAGCTTTTTACTAAATAACGAAATGCTTTCACAATCTTTGATGTTGTTACTTAGGGAATAAAAACACTTTGGTCCTTGAAAGCGAATCGAAAGTTTTCTGAGGTTAGTTCTACAAGGAAACATATAGAACAATTTGGAAGTCTTAGTATTGTAAGAATGTCGTGCTTGAGAAAAAAAAATCAGATTCACAATTGGATGATTGAGACTTTGGGCCTTAGGTATCCGTTGATGACCCGTCGGTGACACGAAAACCGATTGCTTGGACAGTGTGTCGCAAGGGCTATTCCATATCTACGTCATGCTAATTCAATACTTACAGTGTGGTGACAGAGTTTTAAAGAGACCCACAGTTGAAGGTCTACCTTGGGAATAAATGGCACTGGAAGATAAACCTTGTGTTATAATTATGTTCAGTGTCTGGCTATGCAGTGCTGACGATCTATAACAAGACTGAAGTAGCTGTCCATCGCTGTCACTACCTTGCCACCTAAGTACACGTGCATAGTTAAGTTGCAAAATTTCAAGTGAATCAAAACAAAGCATCAAGGAACAGTTCACCAACATTACACACAAAGGTTGGATTCACTTCCTTTTAGTTGGTATTATTTGCGATTGGAGGAAACTGTGAAATAAAGTACGTTCTTTGGACGGATAACTGGAATCCGGTACAACAATCGCAAATGCAAGTATGGAAGTGTAGGGGTAGGGGTTTTGAGGTTCAGATTATACTCTTCACAGATAGTGCTGGTGAATTCACACGTATATCCCCAGCCTCTGAGTTGTAGCTATGTGGCCGACAGGTAAAAAGAAAGCATGCCACTTTACTGTTTGACTGTTCAGGTCAAGGTGCCAGCAAGATCGATCAGCTGAAGCTTGCATTAACTTGGAACAGAGTGGATGTAGCCGAGAAGAAGATCTTTACACCTGACACTGACTGGCCGGTGAGTGCTGTGAAGCGCGATAGCAAAGGGTGGCAGATTACGAACCGAGATAATGGTAGTCCTATTGGGTGATAGGGTATGGACGTTTTGTGGCGATATGGCGGCGGATAAAAAATAGTGTCATTACGGCGGTGACGGTGATGGCGAAGTTGTTGGTGGTAGCGGTAATGATGATGGTGATGGTTAAGCTGATAATGAAAGTAATGGTTAATGGTGATATCGATATTCGTGGTGATAGTGGTGTTCATGATAAAGATAATTATGATATAAATTGTGCAAAACAAACTCACAAGTGTCAGGACAATGTTGATATCTAATGGTATTGATGATAGTGGTTGTGATGGTGATGACGATGGTGAGGGTTATAATGATAATTATGGTAATAGTTATGGTGGCGATGACGATAGCGGTGGCTGTAGTGATGGTGATGACGGTGGTGGTGATGATGGTGATGATGATGATGGTGGTGCTGTTGTACGTGAAGATGATATTGAGGGTGCTACGATAATACCGGTAAGCGTCAGTGAGATGTTTCTCCTTTTTTTCATTGCAGAGTGGCAGTCTGGATGAGATGATGATGAATGCTCTCGTTATGGGTAGAGTGGACTTTGTTCGGTTGTTCCTGTCCAGTGGTGTCAGTATGAGAGATTTCCTCACAGTGTCATCACTCAGGAAACTCTACAACTCGGTACGTGCTCTGGAATGAGATGACGTCTTCTCCTGTACTTTTCACCTAACCGACAAAGACAGTTCCCTAGCAACCTTCTGAAAATAGTATAAAAAATATTCAATATTTTAACGACATTTTGAATGCTTTTATCTTGTAAAAAATTGTTTGAAACTGGAAATGTTTTCGAAACTTAATTGTGTATAACTTCAGCAGCATGACAAGTGGCGGCCTCATCCAAATCTTGAGCCATTTGCCTCTACAAATGCTCTATGAACAAACTAGGATGTGTAATAGGTAGTAGGACATTTTAACCATTTATATCAGGAAGAACTGTCTTGAAAAGCACTTTGACAGTTTTGTTTAGTGACTACTGAGTAATGTATGAAAAACAACGCATAACTCTATAACGAAATGTGCTCCGTAACCATGGTAATACCTGACATATTTTTCTACTATTTTCAGAGAAGTAAATTTATTGTTTTAATTCCTTCAGGCTCCAGAGGAGTCTCATTTCTATTCGCTTGTGGCAACGGTTGCTGATACTCCGGTATGTAGATATAACTATTTGTCTAATTATAAATACACTTTGCAACTGTATTTACTTTCCGTGTTTCATCTACTAAGCCCCCTTAGAAGTACATGTAGGGGGGAGAAAACCACTGGTAGGGAGTCCCACATAATCTCAAATGTCAAATGGTATTCATAGGCTTGCCAAGAGAAAAGGGCCAGAACGTTAAGCAAATATTAAGTACTATCATTGTATACAATTTGTTACAACTAAGCAGGTAATGAGCTGGTAAACGGGGCGTAATACAAATGTTTGCAACCGCAAGTTAGCGCATGCACTCATATTTGTGCTAGGAAACACATGCGTATTTCATTTAAAAACTCGATTTGTGGCGCCTCAGACTTGAAGAGCGTTATAAGAGGGGGTCCTACCCTTTCTCTCGAAGTTTCGACCCACTCCTTGTCAAGAGGAGGGGCTATCTCCACTATCCTTAATTCAGATATCACTTGTGAATCTCGATCTACTACGGTAAGAAATCGCCATGACTCAGATTTTTGATTCTCAAATTAAAACCGAGATATCGGCAGAGTACGGCATAATTACACGGGTGCATGATGCTCGATATACCAAGTGAGGTGCCATCGTTTATTGTCTCATAGTGACAGTACATCCTTGCGTTCTTTGTGACGTAACTCGGGGCTCATTGTCACTTGGTGTATCGAACATGATCCAATTTCTCGTACATTTTGACGAAAGGCGAAGAGCGCCCTAAATCTTTTAAACAAAGTTTACACTGCAGCTTCAAGCCATTTGTCGTTTCAGGACGGTCCCTTCTCACTAAAAGACATTGGCAAGTTAATAAAGCAGCTCGTGGGAGCGCACTACGAACCTCTGTATTCTGTCGACTCGCCACACACTCACACCCTTGCCGCGCATGCCATCAGCATGTTGGGCGCTGTACCACATGGAATGCAGGACGAGAACAGGGTTAACTTTTTACCAACCCAATGGTGGGAATAGTCACGTGGGAAAAACCCGACTTGCGAACTCGCCACAGCACTTTGAGAAGCCGTTTAGAGAGCTGTTCTTGTGGGCCGTCCTGATGAACCGCTTTGATATGGCACGGTTTATGTGGGAGAGGAGCGAAGAGGCTGTTGCAGATTCGCTGGTGGCAGCTCGTTTATTTCTAGCAATGCACGATAGAGTTGATGAAGAGTTCTTTGAAATCAAGGAGGAATTTAAGGAGAATGCTGGGTGAGTAGACGTTGATCGCTTATCTCTGGTTTGAGCTTGTGTCGTGTAGGGAACTGGGTAGTGTATGATATGAGTAAGTGAACAGGTTAACCAATGAATAATGAAATTACATAAGTGATAATAATAATAATAGTAATAACATTAACAATAATAATATTAATAATAATAACAACAATGATAATATTGATAACAATAAAAATAGCAATAATAATAATAATAATAACAATAACAATAAAATAATAAATATAATAATAATGTTTGTAATAATAGCAATAAAAATAAAAATACTAATTTTAATAATAATAATAATAATAATAACAACAATAACAGTAAAAGCATTTCGTACACACGATAAGGCTATTTCGGGAACGAAAAGTGTATTTGCGGCTAGTATTACTTTTATTAAAGTTTAAGATGTATATAAATATTTTATAATAGAAAGGTAACATGGCATTTATACATCAAAAGATAAAAAAAACATGTCCTATGAAACAGTGTATATTATTAGTTACAAACTTATCGGCTAAACTTTAAAAATAAAACTTTATGGAAACTAGATCTATTCTGAAATAACAATGTTATACTAAACTATTGTTAAACATAATTTCTGGTTACATAAGTAATAATATGCACACTTTGTTTACAGTGAAATGTCCAAAATTGACACTAGCCGTTTGTATGTGACTGCAGGGAGTTCGAAAATCTTGCTATTGGGGTTATAGATGAGTGTGATAATGAAGACGAAGTATTGGCTGAGATGCTAGTTGAAAGGGAATTTCCAAAGTGGGGTGGAATGTCCTGCCTTAACTTGGCCGCAGCTGCCAAGGCAGAGAAATTCCTCGCTCATCCTTGCTGCCAAACCTGCTTAAATAACATATGGAAATCACGTGGAATGCCAGGGGCTGAGAATATTCAGGTGATTAACAGTAACAGAGTGCTCATTCTTTGTTACATTAACAGTCATCTGTTATCATTCACATTCCAGCACTTGCCATCATTTAACTTCACTTTCCATTACTACCCATCACTTGCCATCGTTTTTTTTAAATATCTGTCGCCGTCAGAAACCGTAAGCAACTGCGAAGGAAGATTGAAGAAGATCTTGTGAAAGATTTCAACGTCATGAGCAAGACGTTTATATGTAGAACTAAACATTACGTTAAACACACAAATAGATCAGTGATTGTTTCCCAAACTAAACTGGTGGTCTTTGCTTCGGGCGATATGGCGAGATTGCAGTTTCAATACAACTACAATTTTTTGTATTTCTTATTCTTCTTCTTGATAGTACTATTGTATTTGTTTTCTTTTTCTTTATTCTTGACATTATTATTATATTAATGTTATTATTATTATTATTATTATTATTATTATTATTGTTGTTATTATTACTCGTATTGATATTTTGGTATTGTTATTATAAATTTTTTAATTCAATACGAAGTAGTGAAGTTCATGTATCTTTACTCCAATGGTCTTCTTCCGAATTGTTTTCGAGAAATGTTTATCCTGACAAACCAAATACATCCATATAAAACTCGAAACTCAAACTTTTTTTAAACATTTCCATATCAAACAAACGTTCGAAAATTCTCGTTACGCGTTCAAGGCCCAAAATGTTTTAATTCTCTTCCTCTTGATATTCGTAACGCAACCAGTATTGGATCATTTTGTGAAAAGCTCAAAGGATATTTACTTTCTTAGTATTTTTTTTCCTGATAATTGTTTTTTTTGTTGGCAAGCTACTTTTCTTGTCGTTTCTGTGTGCATTTTCTTCTTTTCTTTTTTACATAATTAGAACATAGTCTTAGGTATGTCATGACATTACTTAAAATACTCAAACATAGATCAGAAAGCCCATAGTTCAATAAGCTCTTTGGTTTCCAATGGGCTTTCTTGCCATTTATATTACTACAGTGATTTTGTAATGTATTTATTGTTTGAAATGTTAAGTGGCATTAAATAAACTTGAAACTTGAATTTTAATAGTGTTGCGTTGCAGGTCATCTTTGCGCTGTTGCTCCCTCTTCTTGTTCTGTGGATGCAGTTCTACGATGACTCGACCAACAGCTGGAAAGTACCTTTCTGGAAGAAGCTGAAGATCCTCTATACCGCGCCGATTGCCAAATTTTGGACCCATTTGGTAATGGACATTACACAGGAAGAATATCATTAGCACGAACAGTGCTGTAGCTAGGGGTTGTAAATAACAGCACTTTGGCCTCACAGTAGCAACAGCGGTTGTGGTTGTATTAAGTGTGGTTTACACATCATTGTCTTGACGTTGTAGTAATCAACAACAACAACAAAAAACATTTTTTTCCATTATTTGCGTATATACATAAAAAGCATTAACATTTTTATTACAAGACTAACTTTGAATCAAAAGATTGGTAAACTTTTCAATTTTCGAACAGTTTCCTGTTTTTTAAGTTTATAGTTAAAGCAAGAAACATAAGTTTTCTAGAGAAGTGAGTTAGAGGAGTAGGGATTATTATATTACAGTTTGTTGTTCAGAAAGCAAATATAGTTTTAATTTTTTTGACAAGTACATACCACGCTGCGTCAGTGATGTCACAGCCATTAATTTGACAGTTCTGTCAGTTGCCCCAGTATACATGTAGTGCTTGCATTAGATAAAGTTAAGTAACGTGAAGTGAAGTGAGCTAGTTTGAGGTGCGAAGTAAAACGAGGAGAAATGAAGTTAAGCAAAGCACTAAATAGTGATGAGGTAGTAACAAACTTATGGATCTCGACTGTCATCCACCAATCTGGGGTCACATTGCTACTCTTTTAACAAGTATTTGAAAAATTTAGGAAAAAGCAGCTAGTTCAAGAAAGGCTGCTTTTTAAAACACAACACTTGAAACTAGGACGCATTGATAAGCTACCTTTTTTCCAAAGGATAGCCCGATCAGTTTTGAATATAGTACTGCTATCGGCAGCTGCTTTACAAAGTATGAACAATAACTTTAACTAAAGACGCCATTGTTCTTGCATGGTTTAGCAGAGTATTGATAAGATTCATGCTTAACGTTTTTACAGTTGAAAGCAACCTTTTTTTGATAAGGTGTGTTACAGGTATATTTTTTGATAACTTTTATATGAACAGAAACTGCGTGACCGTAAGTGTGATAACGCGCTTTGATTATAGTTGCGACAGTGTTAATCAGTGAGTCAGGGAATGCTGTACATCAAGTCTGACAGCGTTGATCAACAAACACAAACATTGTGTGGTAAAAAAACTCAAGTGTGACAGTATTTTCATGATCAACAAGCATACGTGACAGTTTCTGTTAAGCGTTGTGTCAATACGTGACCACAGTTAGGGGTTCGCGACAACAAATGGAAAAACATAAGTGAAAATTTGTTTCGGCAAGCTTACGTGGCAGTTTTTGTTGACAGGTGTGACAATGCGTGACCAAAATAAGGCGCTCATTACAACAAATATGACAAACAAATGTAACGGTGTGTTTGAACAAAACTTCATGACAGTTTTTGTTAACAGTTGTGGCAACACGTACGTTACGAAAACTAGGCGTTCGTACCAACAAATTTGACAAATAAGTGTGACAGCGTGTCTCAATAGCCTTACGTGACAGTAGCTGTTAACAGAGGCGACAACACACGTTCAAAATTACAACAAGTGTAACGAACATGTTTGACAGCAAGTTTCAACATGCTTGCGTGATAGTTGCTGTTAACAGAAGTGACAATACATGACCAGAACAAGACCCTCATACTGACAACAAAGACGAAATACAAGTGTGACAGCCCGTGACAACGTTTGTGACAGTGCGTGATAACCAGCACGATTATACGAAACCTAACATGAAATTAACTGTGTTATTTCTCCAGGGAAGTCATTTTGTCTTTCTTTGCCTGTATGCATTCGTGATCCTCTTCTCATTCGAAAGAACCTACCCTTCTGTGTACGAAGCCGTTATCATGTGTTGGTTGTTTACAATCATTTGTGAAGAGATAAGACAGGTACGGCGAGGCTAGATTTTGCTCTATTGGCACGATAAACAAGTCTATGTTAAACGTTGGAATTTTCCTTAGAACTTTGTATGTGAAGTCGATGATAATTGAGCACCGTGGTTAGCGAAATACATGTTACATGCATTGGGCTGCATTTGAGTTTGCAATGCTGCAAAAGATAAACTATTCTACCTTTCCGTTCAAGTGTACAAAAGGGGGTGCTGAAGATGCAGATGTTGTTTCGCATAGCTCGTCTCTCAAGAAAAGTGTATAACCGGTGAAAGTTCTTAGGATGTTTTGCTTTTTGTAACCGGGTTTCAAGGCTACAAAGCATGTAATAGTAATTCCTATGCATCACAACACGCTGGTGTAAACCATTGAAATGATTCCAGGATTTTTGAGAAAAACTTTATTTCTGAACAGTCTGATAGATACGTGAATGTAAATCTGCTTGGTTATATTTACTCTTATGTATATATATTACCCTTGATGGTATGGTAGTAAGGTCGACATAGCCCCAGCACAGCAAAAAGCTCGGAGTCTTCTTTCTACTTTAATGCCCTACACAACGAAGCACAACATACAACCCTTGGCCATACTGACTATGCCTTTACGGTGTGTTGTTTGAGAATGTAAGTTGCATTTTGCAATTAAAGAAAAACTCTCAAAATGAATTTTATGTCAACTGCGTATCGATTGCTGTTTTGCAGGTTCTTCTTCAAGAAAGCAGTACTCTACGATCTAAGATAGCGTTGTATTTCTCCTCGACTGTCAATATCACCGACACGCTGGCCAACTCCATCGCGATGGTGGCTTTTGTCTTGAGGTTCTTCGGTCCAACTTGGGAAATTGCCCGTGTTCTCTACTGCCTCAACTTCATTGTGTTTTGTTTTCGTCTATTCCGAGTGTACTTTGTGAGTGGATACCTTGGGCCAAAGCTTGTCATGATAAAAAGAATGGTAAGCCTCCATAATAGTCGCTCACCAACGCATGTGCAGACAACTAATGCTTCTTCTCAAAGGAAAACTGGTTCTTGACCTTCAATTACCAGTTAATTTTTTTTTTTTGAAATTTTTCGATGTAACTTTTGTTGTCATCGTTCAAATTGTCATTGCTTAATACTGTCATTGTCGATATTCTGTTGCTGTTGTCAATACTTACCATTGTTATTATTGTTACATGTATTGTCTCATCATGTCTTTGTATTTGTTGTTCATACACTTAACAATTATTCTCTGAAATCGAGGTGAATAGTGGCAGAATATTCACGGACATGCGAAGCTTGGAGGTGAATAGTGGCAGAATATTCATTGACATGCGAAGCATGGAGGTGAATATTCTAAAAGCCACTATTCACCAAGATTCGGAAATTATCGGAAGTTTTCGGTCGTTGGAAAACTTCGGAAATTTGTCGCAAAGTGCTTGAAATAACCTTCCAGCATTTCTGTACTTTTTTTTAAAGAAACTTCGGAAATTATCCGAAGTCTTTGGAAATCTTCGGAAGTCTTCGAAAAAAATCGGAAATGAGGGCATGTTCTTGCAACGATCTTCAGACAATCTATAAAAATCTTTGGAAGAGTTCGGAAATGCTCGAAAAACTTCAGAAAATTTTCGAATGTAATGGGAAGTTTACGAAAAGTTTTTGTAACATTCCAATGACACCTGTGGACTTAAGTTCGGAATCAAGGGTTTTGATGCAATTTGTAATTTGTTAAGTATTTTTGCACTTTGTTCCGCTTTTTTGCACTCTGTTAAGAAAAAATGGCACTTCTCTCAGCAAATCAGAAATGAGTAATATTTTCATGTATGTTTTTAAGAACAGAATAATAATGTATTAGTTGCTTAGAGGAGTTTAGACTAATCAAACGTGAGCAATAAAAGCCAAAGGAATTTTTTTAACACATACACAGTCGTATATACTGTAGTTATAGCTTTAAATGAACTCACGGCTAGCACTAGTGAAGAATTGATAAAACTCAATTTAATTAAAACAAGTTTAGACTATTTTCATGGTTCTTAATAATGTTTTCTTACTTGCAGCTGAAGGACGTTGTGATGTGGTTGTGTCTTTTAATCGTCTTTGTTATCAGTTATGGCGTGTTCAGGCAGGCGTTATTCTTCGGTAACAGTAGGAGTCCCTATATCAACGTGATACACGAGATATTCTTTAAGCCGTATTGGCACGTGTATGGGGAGCTGTTCATGGATCAGTCCAGTAAGTACCTAAAGGTGTGACATGTTGAGTCGTGTATATGAACTGTCTATGAAGGGCTGTTAATGGCTCAGTCCAGTAAGTACCTAAATATGTGACTGTTGAGTTGTTTATATGAACTGTGAATGGGGAGCTGTTGGTGAATCAGTCCAGTGAGTGTCTAAAGATGTGACTGTTGAATCGTGTGCATGAACTGTGTATGGGAAGCTGTTAGTGGATCAGTCCAGTAAGCACCTAAAGATGTGACTGTTGAGTCGTGTGTATGAACTGTGTACGAGGAGCTGTTAATGGATCAGTCTAGTGAGTGTCGAAAGATGTGACTGTTGAGTCGTGTGTATGAATTGTGTACGAGGAGCTCTTAATGGATCAGTCTAGTGAGTGTCTAAAGATGTGACTGTTGAGTCGTGTGTATGAACTGTGTACGAGGAGCTGTTAATGGATCAGTCTAGTGAGTGTCTAAAGATGTGACTGTTGAGTCGTGTGTATGAACTGTGTACAAGGAGCTGTTAAAGGATCAGTCTAGTGAGTGTCTTAAGATATGACTGTTGAGTCGTGTGTATGAACTGTGTACGAGGAACTGTTAATGGATCAGTGCAGTGAGTGTCTAAAGATGTGACTGTTGAGTTGTGTGTATGAACTGTGTACGAGGAGCTGTTAATGGATCAGTCTAGTGAGTATCTAAAGATGTGACTGTTGAGTCGTGTGTATGAATTGTGTACGAGGAGCTGTTAATGGATCAGTGCAGTGAGTGTCTCAAGATGTGATTGTTGAGTCGTGTGTATGAACTGTGTATGGGGAGCTGTTTATTGACCAGTCCAGTGAGTGTTTTGAGATGTGCCTGACTGCTGAGTCGTGCAAATCAACTATAAATAGGGAGCTGTTAATGAATCAGTCCATCGAGTATCAAAAGAATTGTCAGCTGAATTGTGTTTAGTTGGATCAGCTTAGTAAGTATCTAAAAATTTGACTGTTGAGTCGTGTGTATGAACTGTGTTTGGGGAGAATAGAAATCCCTCTTTGATCGAGTTTTTTTCTTTGAGTTATGTGTAATGTGGATTATCGGGAACATTTAATCTTTACGTCGAGTGTGTTTTCAGGTGCTGATATTGTGTATAGGATAGCTTCATGCTTTAGCCGAGTATGTATCTAGTTTAGCTTTCAAGCACGTGCACGTGTTTAATCATGTACGAGATTTGTATGTGATTAGTCGATTATGTATCTGGTTTAGTTTTCACGTGAGTGCTGAATTGTGTAAGGGGAACTATACATGGATTAGTCGAACTCTACCTGGAGTAGGTTTCAACTTGGTGTTGTATATGAGATATTTTCATAAAACATGAAATTGGAGTAATTTTTAAGTGTGTGTGGACCGCTGAATTGGTAAAGGTAAAGAAATTACGGTACAAACCTAAGTGAGGATGATAATGTATTTGCAGCGGAGAATGGCAAACTAGCCACCGGGGAGAAACCCGTTCATTACGCAGTTCACCTTATTTGGATCAACCGTGTGCTGATGGTCTGCTACTTTCTCATAACCAACATTCTTCTTCTCAATCTTCTCATCGCTATTTTTAGGTAGGCATGTTGAGTTTGTTTGTAAATTTATTTGTAATTGTACAACTTTTCGTCGCTTTGGTTTACTTGCGATAGTAGCTGTGTTCGTACTAGCTTAGTAATTCGACTTGACGTATACTTGAAGTTTACTTCAGATGTGAACAAATCAAATTGCAGCGTCAGTAAGCTACTTTGTAGTCGTGGTAACGACTTTTCTTCAAAGGAGCCGAAGTATACTTCTAAGTAAAGCCCAACCTACCTTACCAGCTTGCCTACGCGTTATCAAAACAAGAATCTAACCGCAGTGTCAATCAATTTTGCACTTTGGACGGAAATCTTAAGTAATCAATTCATGCTTCATTACTTTGGCGCCTAATATGACTGACAGATCTGTCAACCCAAGTATACTTCGAAACTCAAATATGAACCTTTTGTTAGTTAGGAAAGCAAACGGTTTTTCAAGTATGCTTGACCTGTTGGTATACATCAGGTCTAATTACTAAGCTAGTATGAACACAGCCAATAACGGTTTGCTTAATTTTTACTCGCTTGTATTAGTTGTCTCAGTAACAAATATTACTTTTAACCAGCAACGTGTTTACCGAAGTGGAAACGAACGCGTACAAGATTTGGAAGTACCAGTATTACTACCTGGTCATGGAATACGATAACGTATCCGTTATTGCGCAACCCCTCGTCATAATAAGTCACGTGGTCGAATTGTTTGGCTGGTTGTCCAGAAAATGCTGCAGAACCAATAGAGTCACTCGTGAGTATAACCTAAAATAGTTATTTTGATTTATTCGTCACATAATTTGCAAAGGAAATACAAGTTATCAAAATAAATTTATAGGAGCAACTTGATTTACAACTCGAATATATAACCAATACGATTTCTTGTGTTTATTAAAGATCGATATCACTGCATGTCCGTGTTTAATATTAGAATTATTTGTAAGTTATGGTTTTGAGTTAGAAACTTACAACAGGAAGGGTTGTAAGCGGTGAGCTAAAGCTTGAACTTGGAATGCATAAAGTTAAGGTGAGTGGCTTGTGACGGGGGCCGGCTGATTGTAACTGGGAGGGCATATAATCGGAAAGGGAGAGGGTCTTAAACTTTGGAAGCCTAAAATAGCGGAGGCTGATAATCTCGGGTTCAACGCCGAGATGGACTTAAAACTGGGAGAGATATTACCGGACACTTTAGCTTCAAGGCTGGAGTACGGAAACGGAAAGTCAGAGCGTGTTCTACATAATCCCTTTTAGAAAGAAAAGATAGCTCCAAACGTCTACGACCTTTCTGTAGTAACTTCTCTATCTCAAGGCTGGAGTATACGGAAAGTCAGACGTGTTCTACATAATCCCTTTTAGAAAGAAAAGATAGCTCCAGACTTCTCCAACCTTTCTTTAGTAACTCCTCCACCTCATGTACTTAACTTAATTTCAGCCAAGTTTACGGTTGAGGATTTGGCATTGTTGCGACTATTTGAGGTGGAATGTGCAGCAAACTATCGCGGGAAGGAGGAGGAGAAACAGAGTTCGAGTACGGAGCAGAGGATCATAAAGACCATGGACAGGTGAGATGTAACATTCATGTATGCATGCATACATATACTGTGCGTTGTGCGTGACAGGTGAGGTGTTGCAGTACATGAATTGTCTTTTGCGTGACAATTTTAGATAATTATGTGAGATGTAACAATTCATGACGTGATATGTACGGTGTGAGATGTGTCAGTATTTAAATGTAGTGTGTTTGGCGTGACAGAAGAGCTGTGGGCTGCAACATTGAATGTAAAGCTTTGAGTGAAAGTTTTGACACAACTCAGGTATTGTTTTATTTTCAACTTTTGTTAAAACAAGAATCTTTTAACCCTATTCCACCTGGAGGTGGGGGGGGGGGGGAGGGGCGGAAAGTGCCCGCGCCAATTTAAACTTTCGAGAACTTCCTTAAAATTAAAGTAATACCATCCAAACTTC
>JAOBRG010292979.1:5206-15858 GCA_027574985.1 Umimayanthus nakama
ACATACATACATACATACATGCCAATAAGTTAGCGACGCAATGTCTTTTAGAGTGCTCTATGCACTGATGCAGGGCTAAAATATATCGTAAAAGTATGCTAAAATGGATAAAATAGGTAAAACGGTAAACTGACTCGTAAAATCTCCTTAAAATCTCAGTAACTCGAATTTCACGGTCAGCCTTCGCTGCCGAGCATCAGAATTGTCTGATGATCGGCAGCGAAAGCTGACCGTGAAACTCGAGTTACTGGGATTTTAAAGAGATTTTACGAGTTTACCGTTTACCTATCTTATTTATTTTATCCATGTTAGCATACTTTTACGATATACATACATACATGCATACATTCAGACATACACACACTCACATATTCACACATACATACAGCCACAAATACCTACCTATATGTACGTACATACAGAGATGTTAGTGAATACCTGTTCATGTGTATTTTACTTAGACGGTACCTGATATAGCACATTCATGTTTTGTTTTGCAGGAGAACGATTTCAACCGCCTTGCCTCGCAGTATGCTCCTTCAAAAGAACTCTAACGGCAATAATTTGTACATTTTTATTTGGCCAAAGGTGAAATACTTTTAACGTGTGAAATAATGTAACATTGTAATGATTCAGTAACTAATAAAAGTCTAAAAGAAATAATGTAGACGAGTGTTTTTATTATTCGCTGGTGCTAATAACCTTTTTCCCTACGTGAAACAACTACTTTTAGGACATCAGTAAGTTGTCTCGGTTATGCACACTAGTTATGCACACTTGTTTTTAGAACCCAATCGTATTGGTTAAGACCTGCTTGTGTTAACATGTATTTGTAGGAGCAGGCGTAGCTCAGGTGGTTAGTGCGCTGCCTTCCGAGCTGGAGGTTCCCGGTTTGATCCTTGGTGACTCCAACGTCTGCTTCGACTTTCTTCTTATCTGTGTAGCTTGAGCTTTAAATACCTGTTAAACGGAGCACTGGCAGATGAAGGGGATAAAGTGTGCACCGAGGGCCACAAGTTTATCTGTTGCTAGCTGACGTGTGTTACCCTCGTTGAATAAGGCTTTTTTACCTTTTACCGGGTTCAGGGTAATCGGCATTTTAGTATTTTTTACATGTACTGTAGCCGGTTGTTGAAACGAAATCTATTACAAAAATAAAACCGGTTACAATAACAACAACTTTATTTACCCTTTTGTTCGTAAAAAATAAAGACTACGTACAGGTATAAATGTTTGTGTGTGTTTCTGACCTAGTATTTTTTGAAAAGTAATTCAATGTAATTTGATATTTACTCTACTTAATAAGTAGAGTAAATATCAAATTACATTGAATTACTTTTCATAAAATACTAGGTCAGAAACACACACAAACATAACAGGCACAGGTATAACAGGGAAAACATTCATCTGGCTAACAAGTATTTGCAAGGCGCGGTCCCCCAGACCCGAACAATTAGAGGAAGCATTTATTTAGTTGCCGAGCAACAAATGTACTTTTTGAAACGACTGAAAATCAATTGTTTGATGTATCCAAATGGTTTAATTACCCTTTAGAACTCACGTCTTTTCTTTGCTTGCAACAGAACAATGAAACTCATCAATTCTATTTTCTAAACAACCATTCCCTATGAGACGTGTACTTTTAAATATTCAAAGCTTAGCAGTCAACTTCACTTCATATCAGAAATGACGAGAACCCTGCGGGTCGAAAGACCTATCTGTTTTTAACCTTTCTCAAATTTTGCTTTAAACGTCTAAATATATGGAAACAATAACCAAGGCTAACAAATAAAGCGCAACTAAATCACATGAAGAAGTGAGAGAAACAAAAACGTACTGCTATACTATTTATACTGTATATTCGAGTATTAGGAATAGGAAGCATAGAAAGTTTAGTTTCGAATAGTATTTACTCAGAAGTTCTGTCATGTATGCTATCTTTTTTCAAACAAATTCAAAGAGGTTGGTTTTAGATTTCTGCTAAAGAGTTCCACACTTTTGGTCCACGAAAACGAAGTATTTCGTAGGTTATAAAAACTTTGATCTATCAACGGCACAAATCTCCTGTATACGCTTCTGCTTTATATTTTAATAAACTCCGGTTTAAAAATCAGCAACATAATTCAAGTTGCTGTTAGTAGCGGCATCCCATGAAGCGGTATGTGAATACCTCGTTAGTGCTAAGGTACGAGAACCTTGTTTTCCCGAAGAGCTGACAAAGCAGCAACAGCAAAATTGTGGCAACCAGCAGAGGAAGACAAAGTAGATAGGTTTCGTACCTTTTATTTGTGCTAGTCCGCACGAAATTTAATTTAACATAAATGAGGTACATATAGCATTGACCACGGTCCTTGGAAGTCGTGGTATCGGAAAAAGGAAATCCCAGTCCCCTGGGAACCCTTGCGATACTTGAAAATCCTGGAAAGGGAAAATTGTTTCAAGTTTAGCTGCAAGAACTAATAAGAATGAGCTGTTATCATTATTGGACATAGAACCTTCGATGTAACAAAGTATAAAAGCAAAGCTTGTGAAGCTCATTGCTGAATTAATATGCAGAACAATAAAACTTCTTTGGTAGAGTCCTGGATGCTTTAGGGTGGCAGTGCGCAAGTTTTTATGGTTTAATACTTTTGGGCGTAGTTTTCACGGATTTCCCGACAGACACTTACCCAATCCCTGAATACCTACCCCCAACCCGGGGCAGAGTCGCACCCAGTCGCTTTTAGGTGGCATCTTCGGTTATTATTCTAACAACTTGCCAAATTTGACGGCATGAGATTAAAAACTGAGGGAGCATTGATCACCCTTTCTTGCAGTTTCGTAGTTTAAGCCAAAACATGTCTCGAGATATTTAGATACACGCCGCACGTCGTCAAACAATTTTTTTCCGGTTAAAACTTTCGTTCGTCATATTTCGCAAACTATTGGATGTATTAAAAACCATTTTTTACTAGAAAATCATTTTAAAATGTTAGTTTATATTCTGCGAAAATCTCAATTGTCAATTTCGAAGTTTTGATCCGTTCCTGGCAACGTGAACGGTATAAACCTGATTTTTGACTTAACGGAAAACGGCTTGTGCTACTTCATAACTTCATGGCTTTAAACAGCCGGTGTAGTGATAAATTTATAAGGGGCAGCCAAACTTTCTCCGATTTGATGACATCAAACGATACACCAAAATATTTGTTCAAAGGCACCTTTCCTGAGTCGCCCTCTACTCTGAGAACGAAAGATCCCATTGGATAAAAACACAATACAAATAACCAAAACTTTTGTTCTTAAACTGACCATCCGTAAAGAACATACAAATGCGTATTGTTAAAAAGTGTCAGTTATTGTTAATGTTATTGTTCGATGACCAATGGAATACTTCGTTCTCGGAGTAGAGCCTTACTGCCTTTCCTGTGAATTTTCGTTGGCCTCAACCTGCCTCCACCCTGTTCCTGTAGTCTTGTCAATTTAGAAAACGGCAGGCAAGCATTAGTTTCCATTCCCTGCGCGCTCAACGAACAATCGGAGCGAACCTGGAAGGATGTTTATAACAGGATGATGCTTGTTGTAAGGAATTGTTGTAAGGTGGTCGAAGAAACAGTGCTGGTTATTCGAATCAGAGGAGAGCGTTTGTCATTTGAAGACATGGTCCGTTTTGCAGTGCGCTGAATAAACATTGCGATAAGATATTCGTCGCTACCAATCGTGTTTGTTGTGGCGACTACCGGATCGTGACAATTTTTCCAGGAAGTGGTTAATATTCTATTTATCTGCATTCTTGATCATGATTGGAATTGTTTATATTTCTTGGAATAGGTTTGGAGGTGCTTGGCCGTTTTTCTCCGTCTGTTCCAATGCTTATAGCTATAGATGGAGCGTGCTTCAACTGCAATAATTAACAATTATATTTTTAAGTAGTTGAACGAAGACACCGAATCGAATTCAAGACATTATACAGTCACAAGTTGAGAAGTTTAATTAAGTTCCATCAAGAATCCCAAGGGCAAGAATGTGGTCAGATGAAGAATACTATTGCTACTCGCCTGATTCAGATAGCGATGATGAACCGCACTTCTTCATGGACGACGATGGTTATTACTATGACTCAGGTTCTGATAGTCTTGCTGAGGTTATGCTTCGGAAGGCGATGTCTGAAGCAGGAAAAGTGTCTGAAAACAAGATTTCCGATAATGAGGCAGATCAAGGAAAGCTGGACGGACGTGTGTTCTCGCTGGTGGATATTTGCTCTCGTTTCATAGCTTTGAGGTTTCCTTTTGCCTATATCGAAGGTCGATATCCACCAGTCCCAGATGAAGTACAGCTTAAGATTATCTCCTACTCCTTCCCAGAAAATGAGACATCGGTCAAAAAGTATGCAGAATTCAGTCGAAACGGCGTGGACTTTGAACATCCAAGAAATTTATGTTCCAGAGGTGCTGTAACAAACATGTGTCAGATTGGTAAGTTGATACTAGACAAGGAATATTATGGGGGGGGGGGGGGGGGCTTATCTCATAGGTTTGGGATCGACAGTAAGAAAAAATGAGAAAAAATGAATGAAAGCGTAAAAAAAGCAGCAACTGATGTTTAAACAAGAAGTGCAAGGACCTGTTACCAATTGAAAATGAATCTACTATCACTACCATATTTTAGTGGAAGATTGTAAACTATATAATATGGAGTCTCAAAGTTTAACCATTAAATCTCATGGTGAGGTTGTAAACTCATGGGCTTCAATTTTTTCTTAGAAGTAGTTCTTACTGTTTTTATCAATTCAGCTACAAGCTTACGGTGTAGGATAGTATTTAACTTAAATTTTGATAAACAGGTTCTATAGATAATCAGAGCTCAGACACTTAGTTTGCTTGCAAAATTATTATAATTTATTTAACTGTCATGATACTATAATTGATAACCAGGTACTCTCAATTTATAAAGCTGTTCTAAAATTTATTCTCAAATTGTTACTTACCCGGTACTAGGTTTCCGATTAAGTGCATCTGTGGATGATCGGCGCTACAGCTCGGCTAGAATAAACAAGAGCTATGTAACCATTCAGTTTGATCGTGGAAAGATCACAGCTGCTCACTGCTCATGTGACACTACAACAGATTGGTGTAGTCATGTTATTGCCGTAATTCTACAGCGAATCAACCACAAAGAGCAGACAAAAATTCGGTTGAGGGTTCCTATTTCAGATTCTTTAAATGTACTGAATCGTGAGCAACTGCTTAAGTTTACGCAGTATCTACTTTGCGAGCATCAGAACGAGCCAGTCATAGAGACGGCACAGACATTGCTTGACAGGCTGCTACATCCTGAGAGGGAGAGGGAGAGTGAGGGTGACGCAGCACAGTTTGATGAAATCAATGACATTGATGGTGCTCCTGATCCTACAGCAGGGCCTGGTATGTTTTATAGCAGACCTACTAGTAGTTAAAGTCATTTATTTTCTTTTCATAATATAAACTTTATAAATTAAGTTGTGTTATAAAATAACTAGTACAGACTGTGTTAATCTTTATAACACTAAATGATCAACCATTAACACTTGATCATGCAAAATTGATTAATTTCAGACATGGTCAATTGATACTGTAGGTCTAGCATCATATCGGTTTTGATTTTGAGTTTTTGACAAACTTCCATAGTGTTAATAGTTTCTGTTTCCTTAAGTAACTTGTTTTTCCATTCTATTTTCAATTATAACATGATGCTGTAGTTTTAAAAATAAGTCATAGTTAGGCATCACATATTAATTACCGAGGGCTGAAAGCTGACATAAAATAACATCAAATCTCGAAATTCCCCATATGTAGAACCCTTCAGTTGTTTCAGGCCAGTGCTTGGCTGATAGATCTCGAGTAGCCTGCAGTTAGTTAATTTGTGTAGAATCAAGTGTTTACAATGTTATGTTTAAAACATCCTGTAAACTATATGTATCTCAAGGCTTGGAGGACGAGTCCCACTGGTTTGTTTGCCACAAAGGATTTAAGTCACGCTGTGACAAAATCATGTATGAGTCATTTTCTGACCTGGGATTTGAACGGTTGGATGCACACGAGGACCTAAGGACTGGCTCAGCTTCCATCCATGAGCTGTGGACTAGGAGTCGCAACAACAAACAGGCTCTTATAAAAGGTAATTTTTGTAAGTCCTGGGAGGTAGATTTACCAGTTGGTTGCAGTCTACTGTCATAATTTATATCTTTCTTCTTGCCACATGCAGTTAAGGGTTTGTGTACACCAACTGGAAAACTGAGATTTCCTTGAATTTATGAATAAGGCCTGTGATTCCTTGAAAACGGAGGTTTTTTCTTTCTTGGAACCGGGAAAGACTTTTCAATTTTGAAGGGTGCAATTCCACCATAGCTGCATGTATTATAATTTATGTTATACTAAGTTGTACTAAAGCTTAATAATTGTTCCAAGCTTAAATGTAATATATTATGGAATGCTGGCATTTTTGTTATCAAGATATATTGTTGCAAAGTAATATTAGAAAATGTTTCTGCAGTTTCCCTATTGTTAAGGATTGTCAGAGTGTGTCAAGTGATGGAGTAACTTGCTGGAGGGAGCTAGGGGGATACAGTTATTGGCCTTTAACAGGGTGGGAGTCTTTAGGCTCGTCAGTTACATAATTATTTTAAATTAGGGGTTTACACAGCTCAAATCCCCACAACTGACCCCATTATATATGATAATGTCTTTTAGAGCATCTGACCCTTAATCTTTCTCTCAGGTGGTATTTTTACACCCCGTTCCTCACAGGAGGAGGGAGGGAGTTCATAGTTATTAAAGTTTAATAATTTGTTTAAATCTAATTGCAAATAAATCTGCTCAATTGGTCAAATTATGCTATAACCTTAGTCTCCTTTGGTACAAAAATAAGAAAAACTAATTCATTTAAGATAGTGAAGACTATAAACAACAGACAACCACAGGTTTGCATTAGTGTGTACATGTAGTTACATCATTGTTTGCAGCATTATCCCCACATCCAAATTTAACATGGATGTAAACAGTAGTAAAAATTTAACATAGATTATGTCGAAGTACCTCAAAAATACTTAATACCATCATTGTTTAAGAAATGGTCCATGAATGCTCGGCATGTGTGTTCGAATGAGGCGAGGGGAGAATCAGTGGTTGTCGATCTAGATTCTAGACTACTCTCTCAACTTTCCAAGCGGATCCACAACTCAATAAATGCACTGAGCTTTAGCATGGATCATGTCTTTTAGAACACGAAGCCAATTCATTCGGTATTTACTACAAGCTTTTTTTTATAAGAACCAGTAACTTTCGACTCAGCCTGGGCTGTTCTTAATTTTTTAGCGATTTCAGCCTCAAGTTGTTCTTAAATTGTTTTTATTTCCTGATGTTTCTAAACAGTGAATTAGTTGCCCGGAACAATATATGTAGATGGCACTAAGAAATTTGTGTTTGCTATTGTTTCATTCAGAAAAAAAAATTGAAACCGTCAACACAGCGTCCGCGAACGTGAGCTTGCTTTTAAAAACACTCTTCCAGCGCCCTTTATAACCAAGCTAAATTCTGACAAGTTTCGTTTTCATGTACATCTCAATCTGTGTTTAAGGATCTATTAAGTTTCTTAAATTTTTCTGCGGAATGATCGAAATTTCAGCCTTGTGGTCGTTCTTAGCTTGTTCTTAATTTTTGGGCCAATCTCATCCTGGGTGTTCTTATAAAGTTTGTTCTTATAAAAAAAAAGCGTGCGATAATGAGAAACGCGTAACTGCTGCTTGCTGATCTGGTTCATTTCATAGTTATTCATGTATACATTCTTGATCATGATCGTCACCTGTTCAATTATTACCTCCTTTTTCCACTTGCAAACCTTTTCGAAAGCACTTTGTCGGTTATTGAAAGCTTCCGAGACATATAGAATCTCAGACGTGATTAGAGCCAATTTACACAAGAACCAAGATGAGTTCGTCCTGGGATTGAAATTGTCCAAGGGCGAAAAAACTACCTCGGTTCCCAATACGAAAGCCACCCTGCCTAAGACTATTTGCCCTCCCAGGACCAAATTCCTTCAGTTTTTAGTGTTTTGTCCCAGTTGGGGCTACTTACATGGAATTTTCAATCCCGGGTTGTCATTTCATCCCGGTGCTTTGGACGGGATAAATTCTTCCCGCCCCAAAGCTTAGCCACGTTAACAGCAGCAAGGAATAACTAGGTACTGAGGTAAGTTCATCTCGAGATGTCTTTCTTCTCTGGACGAAAGCTGTCGTGTAAAACAGGCTTCAACGCACATGTAGATTTTGCTGCACGCTCATGCCATAGAGAAAGTGCACGAAAAAATGCAGGCTACCCTAATTAGATATAATTTTGACAGATGACATAGAACTCCAGTTTGAGTCCGACTCCTACTATGGTGGTACATCATCCAGAATCGAAGAGCTTTTGCAAGTACTCCAGACGATTGCAGACCTGCTACAGGATGACCCAGTTAGTGCAGTGTCAGCACTTACTACCTGTACTGAACAGATTGTCTCCAAACTGACCAGCAGAGATACCCACAGGGCTGCAGTTTATGGTAGACCCAGCGCGAGCTCATCGGACAGCTGTGATCGCTCTACTCCAAAAACTTCGCTTGCAATGGGTTTTACCCCTAGACCTTTCAGGTAGTATCCCCTTTTTCCGAGATCCTATAGGTATCTTGACTCTATAAAAGAAGACTAAAAGTTGAATCGTTGTTGTCAAAAAACTGATCGGCATCAAATTTATGATCGGTGTAAGATGAAAGAAAGACAACCACACTCAAGTTTATTCTTCAACAACTAATGGAAAAAAAACTCCCCCAAAAACTTACAAAGAGGAAAAGTAGTATCTTATGTTACCGTGGTTCAGTTTCAGTTTGTACGTTTCACTACCACCGCCACCATTTGGCCACCATCTCGGAGTTGCGTTTTTTGATTTTTTTTTATGTTGAGAGGTTTTACTGAAAGTATACCATAAACACGAAAAAAAATTGTTTTCTTTCATATATTTTGTAAGTTTGTTTGCCCCATTTTCACATAATATTTTTAGTCACCAAGATATTGTCAAAAGTTGTGTTCGTAGTCGAGGGGCAGTTGTGCAAAAGCGTTAGTGGCAATTGGTCAATAAGTTAACATTTTTACGGCAAAAAAGCCCGGGGGTGGGGGGGGGGGGGTTCAACGACACTTCTTTGCTAATCTAAGGATTAAACACTTATGGTGTCGAATCTTATCTTTTTATTTGTTCGTTTTTAATTTGTTTATTTGTTTGGTTATGATGTTTTTATGTGTTGTATATTTATTACTGTTCTTCATTATCATTTTCTTCTTGTTGTTGTTGTTATTCTTCTTTTCCTCCTTCGTCCTCTTCTTTTCTTTCTTCTTCTTCCTTTTCTTCTTCTTCTTCTTTTGCTTCTGCTTCTCTTTCTTCTTCTTATTGTTACATTCTCGTTAAACACGTATGGGAGTCCACCACCCCCCCCTGGCCCACCCAAAGGAACTGGTTTTCAATTAGTGGGAATACATTGGTTGATTAATACCTAATTAGTTTTTATGTTCTGACAATTTCACCAGCTGCTGGACACTAATAGACGAACTCGCTCGACTGTGGCGTCTCAGCATACTGAACCCCCAACTATCTGGGAAACATCGTCAGGAAGTGCTCACAAATCTCGCCAACTGGTGTCCAAAAGGTAATATTAAGGCACTTAGCAATTAATCGTAACTAGTAGAATACGCCGGGCTGAGTCTGAGGATGTTCTTAATTCAGCCGATAAATTTTTTTAAATTTGGCCGAGTCTGAGGATGTTCCTAATTCAGCCCATACATTTTCTTAAATTTGGCCGAGCCTGAAGATGTTCTTAATTCAGCCGATAACTTCTTTTGAAACTTAGCTGAGTTTGAGGATGTTCTTAATTCAGCCCATACATTTTCTTATATTCTTAGCCTAGCTTCTTCCCTTTCGCCACATCGACTTTCCAGGAAAATTTCCCAAAATTCGTCGTTTCTATTGAAAATTCCGGGACAGCCAAATTACTCATTTGTTCTTCTAAATGTTCCATTAGGTCGGACTTTGGATGAACAAATTGTCTCCGAAAAATCGTCTTCATAGACGGGGAAACGGGACAAACTCAGTCGATTAAGTTGTCTTCAAATTTGTACGTCCCTGTTTCACATCAGAAGATTCGTTCGTCGAAACGATTTGTTCGTCTTCTACTGTGAAAACGGTCAATGAAAGTAAAGGTTAACACTTATATTGACATCTTTTGAAACGCTTTTTTAGGATACAACTAAAAATTGTGTGAGAGGTCTTAACAAAACTTTCTCAAATCGAATTTTCAATTGGAGCGATCCTGATTTTTTGGTTGACTGCTTGAGTAAGACCGCACTGAGATTCTTGCAAATTGTATGAATTCTGTTCCTAGTTATGCACAATAACATGTAATCCTATATACAAGTTTGATAACCAGGCTTTTATCTTTCGTTGATCTTGGATTTATACTACTACTGCTGCTGCCGCTCTGCTGCTGTTACCACTGCTACTGCTGCTACTGCTACTACTATTACTATTACTACTACTACTACTACCACTACTACTACTACTACTACTACTACTACTACAACTACTGCTACTACTACTACTACTACTACTACT
>JAOBRG010293090.1:0-15854 GCA_027574985.1 Umimayanthus nakama
CCCCCGGCCCATACCTAGAAACATAGTTTATCGAAAGCGTGTTCGCGTGGGTAACATCTGTTTCCAAGGATCACTGATCGTTTGTCCACACGACGGGCTGGCCGTCATTATACCGGGCCTTTTCCCTTGGACCAATTAAAGTACATGAAGGTTTGAAAGTGTTCTTGAAAAGTTCCGTTTCAGCAAATGTACTATGTTGTTTTCATTGTCTGCATGTGAATGATAAGCTAGGATTATTGTGTTTTAAAACTGTATTAAGTGAGTGAAGTTTACTAGTGCTGTTAATTCCAGAATTGCATTCAAAGGTATCTAACTACATGTTGACAATGGCAAACATGGTTATCAGCTTATTCGTCTCGAATACTTCTTTTGGTTATACAATTTTTGAAATATACTTGCAGCGAAAATGTTCATACGAATTATCCAGCAAAATATCTTGTCTTTTATCCCACTACTTCCAAGTACTCATCTGATAGTCAATCAATTGTTTTCATTTTTCTTCATTAATTATATTTTTTCTATAATACGATTTGCTGTTTATTTCGCTCTAGTCGGCCGATCACTGTATCGATCGTTACAAGTGAAAGCGAACATTCAAAGGTATATTAAAAGCCTGCTCCTAAATTCGTGCGCCATAGCCTACTTTAATCTACTTCATCTCTACCCCAGGAGCAGGAGCTTGTTGTCCGTTTTGAAAGTCGTGGTTGTACTGGAAGAGATATTCTAGAGGTTACGGTATTTGCGATATGCAGGCGCCGTTGAAAGGGATCACATGTTTTTCATTTTTTATTACTATCTAGACTAAAGGTTAATATATATATATGCCATTGTTACTTTGTGAATCAGAAAAATTTGTCAAGACACGCCATTCCAACCAAACGCTTTTTTATTTATTACACTAAAATTGCGCTGCTTCTTTACAAGCAAGCCAAATATAAATGTTCGTTATTAGTAGAGTAAATAAGTTCAACTCATAGCACAAGACTGTTTTCATGGAGCTCCACGTAGAGTGATGGATTAGAGCTCATTCCACAAGTTATCTCGTCACTTGAAATATCTGTTATCTCGTCAAACCTTTTGAACTAGACATTACTATATTTATAGTTTATTACTCCAATCTCACTCGTCGAATTTAGGAAATAAGATATTTATTAACATTTAAGAGAATTTTAAAATCTAGACACTTGTTTTGATAGACTTTGCTGCTGCGTGTCCCTAACGCAGCAAAATGATATCCTAAAGCCAAAAATACGTTTTTAAATCACAGTTAACATTTAGAATGGCAAAGTTAATAAAACTGACAATATTACTTTCTTTGATAAGGCAGTTATACATTGCTCGTCATGTTCCAATGTAATTTTGCACACTAGCTAAATACTTTTCACATGTTTTTTATCGACAAGTGATCATAAATACCTACATCTATCTTGCTCTAAGAAGTAGTATCAAATTAAAAATGAGCCACTCTATCAAAAATTACTTTCTGTACAAGTTACATCTACAATAAAATTTAACATCTCCCATGGATAGTTCTGCGGACTTATGGGTGTTCATAGACCAATCTGGAAGTAGGACGTTTATTGATTCTGTGTTTTTGTACAGTTCGCCCTTTTGCAACAGTTGTTATTTCAGGCTGTAATCTTTTTCTGTAATCTGCGTTCTTTTACCACTTGAACAAATTCGTCCGATCTTTTATAACTTCTTTCAGTGTTCAAGAGTTTCTTTAGTTTGTCGTTTTCGGCCTTTTGAATTTTACTGCGTTTCTTTTGCTCTTCCAGGTCTCTCTTGAGTGTCAAGATTTCACCAGACTCGCGTGTTTGAAATGACTTCAATTTAACCATTGCGAATATTAACGCTTCGGTTGCAAGCACAGCTCCAAAGATAAACTTTGACCTGTAAACCAAGGAGACAACAAGTACAGCAGAATTAAAAACCGCCAAGGCAACTGCTTTGAAAGAAAACTTTCGTTTTTGCTTTGTGTTGTCTTCTTCAGTTAGTGTCTCTTTCATTATCCGGACGTCTTTCATCGTGTTTTCTGCATGTGTTGACAGCTCTTTTGCCGCATCACACAATTCCTCCGCCAACACCTGGTCGTCTTCATCTTCCGATCCGATTTCCTGGAGCTTCTCTATCATGTTGGAGTAAAACTGAGCTCTTTCGAGGGCTTTTTCTTCAGCTACTTTTTTAATCTTCAAGTGTAGATCCAGGTCTTTGTTGCCACTATCGGGTTGCTCGGGTATGCACTTCTTCATTCCTTCCATCTCCTGCAGTTCCCAGATCAATTTTGCAAGTTCTTTCTGTTTGGCTTTTCTGTTTACTTGTTCTTCGTCGAGTTCCTTAACAAGTGAGTCAATGGCAATTTTCTGTGCTTTTACAACATCGTACTCCCTGTCTAGGATCTCCAAGACGTCATCTATCTCCTCATTTTGCTGCTTCAACTCTTTACGCTCCTCGAGTAGAGTCTTCTTGATTCTCTTCATCGACAACCAAATGTTTACTGCAAACAGAACGATGACACAGAATGTCCCTTGTACTGCCAGCAAGCTCACTTGAGATGTGTAGTGAAACAAGCCGAGTGCCACACCAACTACAATTGGAAAGGCAAAGAGTGGGAGACTAATCTTGTATTCTTTTGGAATGTCATCTGCAGTGACGTAAACTTCAGCCTTCTTAAGATCTTGGAACTTGATTTGATCTTGGTTTGTCATAGATTCTCTCTCTTGCCTCATTTTTTCAATGTTATTCCTGAGCTCTTGATATTCTTTCATGCTGACTTGGTTCCTTTCTTCTTCCTCTAATTTCGCTTTTTCCGTGTCTCTTATTCTCTTTTCCAGCATCTCAACGATATTTTGTAGATCGTCTGAATCTTCATCAGGCTTCGAACTTCCACCAGCATTTAATTTTTGTTCTTTTTCAGCTATTTCTTCTTCCAACTGTTCCTTAATTTGTTCAATCAGTTTCGTGTCTGTCTCGATTCTCAGTTTCAACTCTTCGATAGTGTCCTGTTGTCGCTCGTTTTCTCGGTTCTTCTGCGCAAGCTTCTCTTTCAGAACTTCGATAATATCTTTATTTTCCTTGCTTCCAGTAAGTGGATCCTCCCACGAACTCAAGAATCTTTCGATTGCTTTTCGTTGTTGTTTTTCTGCATCTTTGGTCACAAAGAGCACAGTTGGAACAACAACAAATGCCAGAACAACTCCAACAAGCTTCGGTGACAGGAAGTTTGGAAGAACGACCAGAAGCAAGGCTAAAATGATACACAAGATCATTCGCTTATGTTTTTTGCCCGGGCTAACGCTTGCTAAATCTGGTATCTTCCTGTCTTCTGGCTCTCTCGTAAATCCTTCGCTTGTTGGTGTTCCCACTTTCTTCGGCGTCTCTGAGTCTTCTCTAGTGGGTTTCTTAGGAACAGTTTTGTCTTCATAAACATCGTTATCCCCCATCTCAATATCTGACTCATCACTTGATCCATCAGCAGTTTGGAAGATTCCATAATCAGTTGGCAACGCACTCTCAACAACAGAGATTGTCTCAACAATTGCAATGTTCTCTGAAATGCAACCTTTTTCGGTCATGCTTCCTTTCAGCTCGCTAAAGATGCTTTCTTCTTTAATCAAGCCGTCAAAGGCGCTAGCATCAAACGTTGAGTCCTCAGAAGCTTGTATGTTGCTGTTGTTGTCTATGGCACTTTCTTGATAATTTTCCTTCTCCAACCTCGGCAATGATTTCTCAGTGACTAAGCTCAGCTTTGTATCTAAAATGAACAAAAAAAATACAAAATGTAGAACATTCGTTTTTCTTTTACTATTTCAACAGTACGCCGAATCACAGATCGTTAAAAGTAAGAACAAAACTGTGAGAAAAAGCGACATGGTAAAAATGCGACATTGAAACGAAGCTTTTAACAGCAATGGAAAACGATGTTTAACTATTTGCATTCGAACGGAAAGCAGTCACCTTTCAAAATTTCACAAGGAAGACGAAAATACAAGCAGTGTTTGCATATTCTTGGACCTCTGCAAGTTTGCATACGTTTTACTTATTCGCCTTGTTGTGTAAGTTTTATGCATGTTGTTTTTGTAAAAATATGCAACAAAATTTTTTTTTCTTATTATATGTTTTATCTATTTTCATTTTTGATACTGAACCAGACTAGTAAGTTATTTCGTTTTCATTTGTTTAGTGAAAGTATACAACAAGATATCTTGCTCGACTGATTAAGTTGCGTCAAGCTTCACTAGCACGATGTAGAAAGACCATTCGAGCCGGACTGGTAATTGAAAGAATAGAGAAGAGAAGCTAAATTAAATAGATAATACACGTTGTTGGTCTACATAGTAACTTAACATAATATGTTGAAATGGGAACTCGGGGCCAGCTCCAGGTGTCTATTTGAAAGAGGTTTTAATCTTAAGTATAGTTAACATTGAGAAAACTGTTGCCGGGCAATGATAGCCCGACATAGAAAAATGATCACGATAACGGAAAGATATTGATTTAACTTCAGTACTTGTATATGTAAATCAATCAATATACTTTTCTTTCGAAGTTCACGACTTTTTGAAACGAAGAATACGGGTCCTAATACACAAGTTTACATAGTATTTGATAAAGTAATGAAGACGAATTCAGAGAATTCTAATTACAAAACAGCCTCTCTTACAGTATGTAATTTAAAATCAACTCCATTAGGCGCTTAAAAGTGTTTGATTACATTACAAATACTAGAGCTAGGTAGTCAAGGACTCAAGCTGGCCGTCTTAACGATGATTCATTTAAGTGACAGTGCAGTATATTGCTGGAAGTTTTAATACTAAACAATAGGTTTGGAACCTTTACAATTATTTTGTCTTGGCATCTTTTAAGCTTCAACATGAAGACACTAGGTAAAAGCTTCAGAATTAAAAGAATGGAAAAAGAAAGTTTGAAGAAAGTTTGAGCGAGAGAGAGATGTTCTGCAACCTTAATTTCAGTGAACTAAAACATTATCTATTATCATATGTAACATTGCTGCTTCTAACGTTGAGTAATTGGAGAGAAACAGCGCCCACGTATAGGTTAACGTGAGTAATGACAAGTGTTTACTTGTTATTATGATTAAGGTTTCGCCCGATACAAAAACAGGGATCGCGGAGGAACTTTGAGATTGGGGGGAGGGCACCGTTAGTAACTCAATATTAGGGGGGCACAAGACACTTTTTCTTTCTAGGTCTTTATAGTTTTGAAAATATTAGGGGGGGACTCGTGCCCCCGCCCCACCACCCCCCCTACTCCGCGGTCCCTGAAAAACATTCTTATCGGCAGTTACAGATACAATGGCAATGTCAATGGATTAAAGAATTCAATCGAGTAACAAGTAAAATAAAACTTTAGCATTTACTCGACATACTCGTTGGTACGTCTTGTTGCACAATGTACTTAAATAATTGAGCTGTGCCTACAACTGTTATTTATATTAACATTATGGTTACAGCCCGTAATATACTATTTAAGAATTCATTAAAAATCATCTTGTTATGTGATGAGAACAGATGAAAAGTTATAGGTGTTTAACTCTGCGTTAAAAGAATGCTCTTCCCTGCCCGGCTCTTTCATAAGAAAAAAAAGCTCGAAACCCATAAAACAACAAGAACCGCAAACGTCAGAGATTAAGACCATAAACCAAATGACCCCCATTGTATTTCACAGGCTATGCGAAACTAGTACCAACATACACACATAGCGAGCCGAACTTCAAACACACCCAAGGTTGCTTGTAATAAACCAAGGAATAGGAAACAAAGACATAAAACCATGTACACAAATTCGAATCACGGTTACTTTGCGTTTTTTGTTTGGGAAAGTTCCAACTATTTAATCTGACCTCCCTAAACTATCTAACTAACTAGCTGACGCAATAACACGTAATTTGAGTAGAAAATAAATAGATGCACGGTTAAAATTCGAAAACGTTCCTCATTAACAGTTATGGTACATAACCCATAAACTGATATGTATACATATACGCATTCAACTAAAATATTCTCACTACTTTATTTTTGTAATAAACTAGAACAGGTAGGTGAAAATTGATCATAAAATCATGTTTCTAATAGCTATTGACGCATTGCTTTTTCAATCTAATTACAGAACCAGTGTGTTGTCTTAGTTCGCACACATGTATCCAAGATGTATTTGTGATATAAAAGAACATACTGAATAAAAAGCGTGTTCATGAACTTAATGACAACAAAACAAGTAGTAATTAAACGTAAAGGAGATTTATTTTTACCTGCGGCTTTATCGCTTTTCCCGTCCACATCGTCAATTGCCAACAGGAGACCGTTGTTCTGAGGTTGTTCTTCACCATAAAGTCCTTGGAGGCTCTTCAAAAGCTTCTCGTGTCTCGCTTTTTGTTTTACTCTTTCATCAAGTTGCGAACTAAAAACCGTCAGGAGATTTTCTTTGCGTTTCAGTTCTTTTCTATCTATGTGTTTGATGTTTTTAGTTTCCCTGATTTCCTGTTCAAGGCTTTCTACTGCACTTTCTTTGTACTGGATTTCTTCTGTCAGCTCCTTTATCTTGACTTGGACGTCCTTCATTACAACTTCACCTTCTTCAATCTTATCAGTGTCACCTTCTTTGCTCCTTCGTCTAAGACGAGCTTTTTCTGCTGCCTCTAGTCTCTTCAGTTCTGTTTTTGTAGCCAAGTACAATCGTTTTAGCACTTCAACTGATTTCTCTAGCTTTTGTACCTTATTCTCTCTCTCGGCAAGTTTCTGTTCCAATTCACGTTTTACAGTTCCTACAGTCTGTATATCTTTAGTTATTTTCTTGCCAGCTTTTCGTAGAATCTTCTCCTTTTGCTTCACTGCCTTAGCTTTTTCTTCAGTTTCGATCTTCATCAATTCTAAATTTTGTTTTAGATTCTCTACTTTTGTTGTGGCCATCTGAATGTCTTCTTCTTTGAAGCTCAAATGGCGTTTAAGTTCTGTCAACTCGTTGTTATTTTCCTCCATAATATGTTCTTTTGTATCCATATCGACTCTAAGTTGCTCGTATCGTGACTTTCCAAACTCAATTTCTCTTTCTTGTTCTTTACAGCGAACCTCGAGTTCCGTAAGGGACTTTTCGGATTGCTCACTTCCTTGTTGATATTTGTTTTTCTCTCGTTCAAGAATCTGTAGCTCGTTCTTAATTTCCTCATTTTGCTGATAAACATACCGAAGCATTTCTACCTCCTGATTCTGTTCAATGAATTTCTTTTTCCATTCCTCAAGTAGTAACTCCAGTTCTTCTGTTCTGGCGTCCCTTTCTTTCTTCTCTTCGCTGTCTCTCTCGTTTTGCTCTATCAGGGTCTCTACAAGTATTTTGTTGTCGGAAACCTTTTTTTGAAGTTGACATACCATTTCTTCAAGTTCTTCATTTCTTGACTTCTCTTCTGCAAGTTGTTCGAACATGTCAGAAAGGGCATTGTCTTTATCAAGCAATTTGTGTCTTTCCTCTTCTAACGTTGCGTCAAGATCATAGCTTCTTTGTTTCTCTCCCTCAAGCAGCTCTCCAAGTCTAGCCTGTTCATCATCTAGTCGCGCTAACAATGCATGTAGTTCGTCTTCTTTTTCTTTCTTTTCCCGTTCTTTTGTTTCCAAGACCGTACTCACTTCATCCAGCTTATTTTTCTCAGTTGTTTGCAGTTTCAACTCTAATTCTGTCTTGCGAGATTCCTCTGCTTCAAGTCTAGCTGCAAGTACACTGTAATTCTGACCCTCTGCTTCTAATGCAGTTTTGAGAGCTTCAATTAACGCCTCCCGGTGTAAATGTTCCTGCTCCATTTCTTTCATCTTATCTTCAACGTCATGCAACAACGCTTTCTGTTGCTCTAACTCATTTCGAAGTTCTTCATTCAAATGTTGTAAATGGGAAGAACTCTCCATCAGTTCTTCTATTTCTTTCTCGTATCCAGTTTTTACCCTCTGTTCTATTATAAGCGATTCTTTCATCTGCGTACAAAGAACAACCTCATCTTCAACTAGTTTAGTGAGTTGATTGGCTTGGTGCTTTGTATCTTCCAGTTCCTCAATCATTTCTCTAATTCTTTCTTCTTTTTCTTCAACTTTTGCTTCTATTTGGCTTATGAGTTCTTCAGCTGTTTTGATTTTTTCCTCTCTTTCAACTCCCTTCACTTGTTCAACTGTAAGAACTGCACTCAGCTGCAGTGCACGTTCGCTTTCTTCTTCTAGAGCTGACTTTAACAACTTGTTTTCGTTCTTTTCTTCTGCAAGGTGTTCCTTTAAGTCTTCAATGAGCGAATTTTTTTCTGACACAATGCTTCGCTCGTTCGTCAATTCCTCTGTTAGTTCAAACACAGATTCTTGCTCTTTTTCTAAATTCAGTTTGAGTTCGTCGAGGACTTCTTTATTTTGATTCATTATTACGACAAGCTCTTGTATTCTGTTTTCCTTCTCATTTTTCTCCGTTGAGAATTGTTCTGTCATCTCTATACTTCTTCTTTCATCTTCTTCTGCCTTTCTTGAAATTTCCTTTAATCTTTCTTGATTTTCCTTGAAGGTATCTTCTAGTTCCCTGATTACCCTTTCTGTCAAGTCAGCATTAAGCTTTCTTTCTTCTTCCAGTTCATTTGCCATGCTATCAACGATCATTTCGTATCTCTTGATCTTAAGTCCCTTCAAGTTTCTGACAAAATCAAAACTTTTTGCCATAACACTTCCTAGTTTTTCTTTTACTTCATCAATACGTCTAGCCTCTTCTTTGAAAATTGTTTCAAAGGTGTGTTCAAATTGTGAAAGTTGTCGTCTCAGCTCAAGCACGGAAGCCGTTGTGTTCTCTTGTTCCCTCTCCCAGTCGCTCGAGTCGATTTCATCCTGAAACTGTAACCTTTGACAAATGTTCTCGTATCTTCCTTTGATGTTGTCCAGTTCCTGCCTCATCTCATCCATGATCGTATCATACTCTGAAGTCTTGTGGATCAATTCCTCTATTCTGTGGTCTTGGTCAGCATTCTTTGTTGTCTCTTCTTTAACTTCTTGCATGAGTTGTTCATGTCTGTCTTCTACTGTGGAAACTGTTGCTTTGATATCTTTCAACGACAACCGTTGGGAGGTGAGTTTTTGGCTAACTTTTCTAGCTGACAAGTCCTCCGTACTAACGCTTTTGCTTCCATCTAATGCCCCTTGTGGAAGACAGCGAAGATGTCTGTTGATGCGATCCACTTTGGATTTTATTTCGCCAACAGTCGACTGATACTCTTCAACTTTTTTCTTTAAATCATGAACTATGGTAATTTGGTGAAAATAGCGTCCTTTTTCAGCAGTGAGGAGCTCTTCAATTGTTGCAGCTCTTGATCTCTCACTCTCTGCTTCACTTTGAAGATCCATTACAAGGATCTGGCTTTCCAATACTTTCTCAGTAAGCTCTTCGACGTGCAGTTTCTTTACGCGAAGTTGTTCTTTCATGTCCTTGAGTTCGTCTGCGTATTCTGTGATCTTCTGTCTGTCTTTGAGGCTAGTTTCTTTAAAGTCTGATATAATGCCATCTTTTTCCGCTGCTTCACATTGCTCATCTCGAAGCTGATCATTCATTCTCTCAAGCTCTTCTTCCAATTCTGCAATCCTTTCATCTCTTCTTCGAATTTCGTTTCGCTCAAATTCTTCTTTCATTGTTTTCATCCGATTTGTAAGTAACTCAACCTCACTTGCATCGACGCCTTTCGAATCTGACAACTCTTTGCTTATATTTCCAATTTCTCTGAGATTTTCAAGTTGCAATTCAACTTGCTCATTTTTTTCTTGCTCCTCTTCAAGTTTCCTGGCTAGCTCTTCTATTTTCTCATCCTTCCTATCTAGTTCTTCCGACGCTTCTCTGTCAAATGTTTCATACTTTTCTTCCGCTTCATCATAGCGTGAATTAAGCTCCAGAATGGTTTCTTCAAACTTCTCATTTCTTTCTCTTTCCTTAATTAATTCTGTCTCCAGACTAGCAACTTTTGCTCCTATTTCCTTATTTCTATCCCTCAAAGCTTCAAGTTCAACCAATGCGCTATTTGATCCCTGAGTAGGAAAACGGTTATCAAGTTCATCTCGTAAATCATCAATGATTTGACTTTTGGTGATGCAGTCGTTCTTGAAGATCTGGAGTTCACGTGTGAGGTTGCTAATGTCGTTTTTCAATTTTTGTTCTTCTATTGCACATCTTTCTACCATCTCTTGAATTCCCATTTCTTTGTCATTTACGTTTTCTTTAAGTTCTTCAATTACCTCGAGTAATTGCTCGTTTTCTTCTTCCGCTGATTTTAAGCTCTCCAACGACTGCGATTTGATGGCTTGGTTGTATTGATCAAACGCCTCAGCAGCCGATAATTGTTGGTTTAATTCTGTTATCTCACATTGGAAATCCTCGTTCTTCCTTTTCGCTTCTTTTATTTCTTCTTGTAATTCTTTTACTCTTTCCTTTTCTTCCTTTAAAAGGTCTTCTTGAATGGCGGCTGCATTTGTGACTTCCTTGTTTTCAGACTCGGCAAGGTCGACTTTGTGCTCTAACATCTCGCATTTGATTTCATATTCATCCTTTATTAGTTTTTCCGACTGCAGCGCATCTTCAGAGCGCTGAAGTTTTTCTGTTATGTCTTCAAGCTCCCTCTCCTTTTCTGCAAGTACTCTTTCAGTGTCTCTTTGGCTATCGTGTTTCTGATCTAGTTCTTTGCGCAACTTTTCAAGTTTTCCTTCCTTCTCTTCTAAGTCTTCTCTCAAACCTGCAATTTCTTCGTTGTATGCTTCTTCTTTGGTTACCTTGCCTTGAAGCACTTCAACCTCCCGCAACCACCTCTCACTCTCATCCTTTTCTTTATCAAGCATTTCTTGCAGTTTCTCGATCTCTGCGTTTCTATCTCTGTTGATTTCTTTCTCCTCATCAAATTGGTTTTCTAGTTCGTTTATTTCTGATCTTAGGTCCGCTGAACGTTTATTTTCCTCTGCAATATCATTGCTCAAGCTATCAATTCGTTGTTCCAGCTTGTCTACCAGTATTTTACTGTCTTCCAGTAATTGCTTATAACTGTCAATGTGTCTCTCGAGGTTGGCTTTCTCTTTCTCTTCGTTTTCTACCTTCACTAAAAGTTCTTTTATTTCTTCTTTGCGTTCTTCTAGCTCAGTCGCGCGAAATTCCAAAGACGATACTTTGTCTTTCAAGGAGTAGTTCTCTTCCAAGATTTCTTTGTTGCATGCCTCCTCTTTACTAATTTTGTTTTCTAGCTCTTCAATCTCCTGCAAGCACCGCTCGTTTTCATCTTTTTCTTTGTCAACAACTCCTTGCAGTTTTTGGATCTCTACTTTTCTGTCTCTGTTGATTTCTCTCTCTTCATCAAGTTGATGTTCTAACTCAGCTAATTCGGATCTTAGCTCCGTTGATTTTTTGTTTTCTTCTACAATATCTTCGCTTAGAGTATCATTTTGTAGTTCTAACTTTGTTACTAGTCTCTTACTGTCTTCCAGCATCTGTTTGTAGTTGTCAATATGTTTTCCGAGACTGAGTTTCTCTTTTTCTTCGCTTTCGATATTATTTAACAGCTTCTTTATTTCTTTTCTGCATTCTTCAAGTTCAACTGCCTGAATTTCTAAAGAAGATACCTTATCTTTTAGAGTTTTGTTCTCTTCTGTTTGGGTTTCAATATCTCCTTCTAGTTCTTTTACCCTTTCTCTTTCTTGCTTTAGAAAATTTTCTTTGATGGCCACAGCATTCCTAATTTCTTTGTTTTCAGACTCGGCAAAGTCGACCTTGTGCTCTAGCATCTCGCATTTGATTTCATACTCATCTTTTATACTCTTTTCTGACTGAAGCGTATCTTCAGAGCGTTGGAGTTTTTCTGTTATGTCTTCAAGCTCCCTCTCCTTTTCTGCAAGTTCTCTTTCAACGTCTCTTTGGCTATCGTGTTTCTGATCTAGTTCTTTGCGCAACTTTTCAAGTTTTCCTTCCTTCTCTTCTAAATCTTCTCTCAAACCTGCAATTTCTTCGTTGTATGCTTCTTCTTTGGTTACCTTGCCTTGAAGCACTTCAACCTCCCGCAACCACCTCTCACTCTCATCCTTTTCTTTATCAAGCATTTCTTGCAGTTTCTTGATTTCTTCTTTTCTAACTATGTTAACTTCTTTCTCCTGATCAAGTTGATTTTCCAATTCGTTTATCTCTGATCTTAGGTCCGCTGAACGTTTATTTTCCTCTGCAATATCTTCGCTCAGGGTATCATTTCGTTGTTCCAATTTGTCCACCAATTTCTTACTATCTTCCAGCAGTTGCTTATAGCTATCAATGTGTTTTTCGAGGTTGGTTTTCTCTCTCTCCTCGTTTTCGACCTTGGTCATGAGCTTTTTTATTTCATCACTGTATTCGTCTGCTTCGGCCGCACGAGTTTCCAGAGACGCTACTTTGCCTTGCAAGCTTTCATTCTTCTCTCTTTGTGTTCTGAGGTCTTCCTCAAACTTAGATGCCTTCCTGTTTGCTTCACTTATAAAAGAGCTGGCTTTTTCCCATGATATGAACTCCTGAAGAAAGTCTTCCTCCTTTCCTTTTAGTAAAGAAATCCTTAGCTTCTTACTCTCTTTGAACCATTCACGAATTTCATTCCACCACTCATCATTTTCTTTCCTGAGACTTTCCAGTTCCGCTTCTTTGTCTTCGTTGCTCTCGTCCTGATATAATTCATGAATTTTAACAGCAAAATCTTTGATCTTGGGTTCTTCATCAACTATCTGTTCCAACAGTACTTCAAGCCGAGCTAATTTTTCGGATACATCTTTCTGCCTTTTCTCTAGTTTGGTTTTAAAATTTTCAAATTCAACCTTTGCCCTTCCAGATTCAGACAAATCATTGTTGACTTCAAGAAGCTTAGGTAAAATTTCTTCATACGCTTTGTCTTCTGTTTTTATCAAAGAGACAAACGTTTGAAGATTGCTTCTTTTCTTTTCTACTTTTGTTATCAAACTACTAACATGATCCCTGAGATTGTCGACTTCGTTTTCGATGTCAGATAACCTCGGGCTTCCAGCGTCTTCGTCTTCTGACATTTTTGTTGTTGGAACTATTCAGGCCAGTTCCTGAAACACAGAAAACGAGTTATTTGCTTCAAACTCATAGCTTTAAAAACCTAAAACAAACAAGCAATCGGATTAGTATGAACTATACAATTAAAAACTTATTCTTTACAAGAGAATTCGTTGGAGAAGCTGTTACCCCAAATTATAGAAAATTAACCAACAACTATAAAACGTTCGAGCAGGAAATTCGTTTGAATTAGTTTAAGTCTTTTTCAACTTTGCTGCTTAATTGAGATTTATTTATAAGTTTATATAAGTCATATGCAGTATCTATGAGTTTTGTTCTGCGCACATTGATTGAACCTGCGGTAAGAAGCAGCTTGGGCAATCAACGATGGAGTGTTGGCAAGTCGGATTCCATTGTATTTGTGTGGCGTAAAGCAATCTTGCGTTCTAGGACTGCATTACACCAAACTATCGTTTGTTCACAAGTAACTTAACCTAAAAATAATGGTTTTTAAATGGATACTTAAACTAGGCATATTTTGTATTGAGCAAATTCACTATAGATATTCCTTGTGCCAAAACAAGTGTTAGAATAGCCAACACACAGTTACATAACCATGACTACGCCTAAAGCAGATGCTGGCTTCTGATTGGTTGCTCGACTGTGCTTTTTTCCTGAATACCGCACAACTTTACAGTATTAAAAGAACAAGTGCATTTGATACCTGAATTGGCGCTGTCGTCCGGAAACTTCACTAGCTTTTTCAATTCAGAAATGATAAAAAGCGTTTAAAAACTTTTTGAAAGGCTTTGGCAATGTTCGTTAAGTCTTCAGAAGTGTTCGAAAGTGTTCGGAAGTCTATGGAAAAAATTAGAAATTTTTTGAAAAGTCGTCGGAAACCTCCTGAAATTGGCCGGAACTCTTTGAAAAATTGCTAGTAATTTTTAGAAAATTTTCGCAAATGATCATGAATTAATTTTTAGCTGTAGTGTTAAAAAGAAACACGACTTGTATTTGATGAAAGAGACAAATACGGTGCCAATTATGTTTCGCACTTTTACTATTCCACCACTTTTATGAAATAATCGTACCATTTTTCACGAATTCTTCCCGATCGGTGTATTTGTTATGCCTAAGAAGTCAGTGCAAAAAATTACATGAATGTTATTTTACTACCCATTAACACAACTGATCTACTTTACATGATCTATTACACAGGAATTTCACGAGTAATGATGTTCAGTATCAACATTTTTTAAAAAAAACAATTTTTCTGCTACTAATACATTCATTGAAAAGCAACCAGGATATTGATCGCGGCTGTAGCAAGACCCATAACAGGCATCGCTTTTCTAAAACAACTCTAACTGACCTAGCTGTCTATACTAAGATTCTTCTGGGAGGTATGTGGCTTGAGGTTAAAATTTACTATATTCCATTCCTTCACATGCAGACACTCAAGCACTGTATGTATCTATTTACAGATGATACAACCAGGAGACCTTGCAGGACACTAGCCTCAAAATAAAAGATCGAAAATCTACTGTTTTGATAGGTATTAGATTCAGAGCGATTATGTTGGTAAATGGGTTACTGAGCGGAGACTCTGCGTTTGACGGTCTGGCATTTTGTTTTACGGTTTATGAATAGAAGAATTTCTTTGTTTGAATGGAATTGTAAATCTAGTTGTTTGAGACTCGTGAGTTAAAACAAGATTTGACTGAAGAAAGGGCTGTACTTGCTAGTAGAGGCACAGTGAAACAGGTTAAATATCTTATCGTACCATATTGCATCAGAAAGAAATTGCATTTTGCTTTGTGTACTGTGAGTAAATCCATAGTAGTCCCTATATAAATAGATCAACTTATTTCATTTTTCAACACATTTTCCTCACCTAAAATCAATCAGTTGTTTCTTTTAGGGAAGCGTCACATATCGATTTCTACCACGAGTAACATCACTTTTGACGTTTCTCTGAACCCCCTCCTCCTCACCCCCTATGAGAAACGTCACGCTAAGCTATCGATATTTGGCTCACCAAAATTGAACACCCCCTATATATAAACACCCTTCTAAAACATATGTTAGAGTACGACGCAGGAAGAAATACTAAACACGAAGTAAGATGGCTTTATTATATCGATGCCCTTACTTCCGAAGCCAGTGTAAGAATACAATCAACAGTAGGTACATTCTCTTATGTTACTTGAATCTGATGAATAGCTCTTCACACATATTGAAATGAATAAACTGCCATCCGCTAACAATTCAACTATCACTAGTAATGTGAGTTCATTATAACGTTAGTTCACCGCGCTACCTGAGATTAAGAAATCAATGTAAACCGATTACACGCCATTCTATGTGCCAATAAAGTATCTATCACTTTGCAAAAACGGATAAATACATCTTCATGTATAAAGATTTGAGTTTGTGATCGCTTATGACTGCCCTACATGCAAAAAGCCTAACACAGTAACTGACAATAAAACAACTATGTCAAAATGCTGTTACAAAATATAATTAAGATCTTTGCCAGCCACTAATGTTTTAATCGATAAATTGTATTGCTTTGTGCTGCCGACGTCAGCGATTTGATGATCTTTGAAGACAAAGAAGAAGATTTAAGTTCAGAATGAGGACTTGCACGATTTTATTGGTTTGTTGTTTTCTATTTTTGATTTATAACTAATTATCGATATTGACCACAAAGTGTCCATTTAGAAACGTCACAACGCCAACCGCCCCCCCACCCCCCCCCCCCACACACACACACACCAAAACGTCACAATGACGTTTCTCGTGGTAGAAATCGACATGTG
>JAOBRG010293201.1:0-15853 GCA_027574985.1 Umimayanthus nakama
TAGATTTCAACATGCCGAATGCCCTCTCAAATGCAGATCTCTCAGATATCTTTTCCACGGTTCGCTGCCATTGAAGACATTGGTACATTTAGCATGACGATTTCTTTCTCTTGATCTTCGATTTTGACTATATCGAAATCTACTAAGCTACCTTTGGTCTTGCCTGGGATTTCATGGTACCGGTCCAGTACTTCATGCGTACTTTTCCATAGGTTTAGTCCGGTCGCTCTTCAGTCTTGTTACATTACTTACTCTTTTGCTTAGGATTGCTTTGCTAACTTGTCCTGATTCTGATTTGGTTGGGCTTATGAGCCGGCAAGTCGATTTGCCCTCAAAATTTGGTTTGTGGTCTTTCAGATTTATATAGACCTCTTCTTCCGCCATTTTTTCCACCCGATCGTCGATTTCGATATTTTCTGCAATTTTCTTTGCTTCTGTTTATGGAAAGTACTTTGGACTTTGGATGTTCTGTTCTCGTCTATCTGGCTTGACTTTTCAACCTTAGTTATCAAATACTTTATTTGTATTATGAATTATTAAACCCTATGAATGTAACTCTTTTTTCTCCTGTAATACTTTGATTTTATTTCCTTTGGTAAAACACTTTGTAAATAATAACATTGATGGCGAGTACAAATAAAAATTGAACTTGAACTGTTTATTTATAAGGAGGCAAATTCTCATGGGGGGTGGGGAAGGTTTCAGAGAAACGTCACAATGACGTTTCTCGTGGTAGAAATCGATGTGATGCTTCCCTAAAGGCCGATTTACACGGTGCAACTTTGCCTACAACCATTGCACGCAACTCGCCTGCAACATATTTTAGCCACCATTTACACGCGTGCAATTTTGGCCTTACAACACGAAAAAATCGTGTGCAAATCTCTGGGTCCGCTTATTGGAGACTGGCAGAAATAGCAAATGAAATGACGGAGAACAGCTGAACTGCGTTGTTAACTGTTGTAGGAACTGCTGTTGCTCTTGCATCTTTATTTTTTAATCACTGATCTTTGTGCCAGGAGTCTATAAGTTTCTCTTTTTCTTCCGAGTTAAATACGGCCTTCTTTCCGTCCTTCTTCGTCTGCGCCGCCATGTTGCAAAATACTTACACCACAGTCCTCCCCACTCGTGTAATTTTGTTGCAACCTTTAACTTTTTTTATAGTTGCATGCAATAGTTTTAGCAGGGTTGCCACTATTAAGTCGATGTGAAATTCAAGGACTTTTCCAGCACTTTTCAGGACCTTTTCAAGCAAGTTCAAGGACTTTTTTACCAAAAAAAAGTTTGTTTTTCTGTATGTTTATTCGGCACTGAGCTTTACAAGACTTGATTCTGGGGATAGTTCGAACCACCGTTTTGGTTTTCATGCTTTGTTACATCAGAAGTATTATGTCTGGTTGTGACAAACAGCTCATTTTGATTATAATATTGCAGTTAAAGGTGAAAAACTTTGCCCATTCCAGGAGTTTCCAGGAACGCAACCCAAATTCAAGGACTTTCCAGGGCCTGGAGTTTTCTTTTGCCGATTCCAGGACTTTCCAGGATTTTCAAGGACCGTGGCAACCCTGTTTTAGACTTGATTTACACGAACAATTCGTGTTGTATGTATGGCGTAAGCGAGTAGCGTGCAACAGTTGTAGAAAGTTGCACCGCGTAAATCGGCCTTCAGGCATAATCCATCTCGTTGTCCATAGCCTAGTGAAACGGTGAATTGCATTTTGAAGAGTGAATTCTTTTAGTCTAGTTCGACCGTGCAACTTCTTTTACAAAATTTGTTCGTCGATTTTAGAATGCGAGCAGACTCTCCAATTCTCTTAGAACCAGTAGTGGAACCATGAAAAATAAAGTGCTGCTTCTCCGCTGGATTTTTTCGACTGATTCCGAGAGACAGAAAGAAACTGCTCGCTGTCTACGTCGGCTGCGAAAAACAACAAAAACTCAGATAAGCATTTACAAAGGCAAATTTTATTATCGGACGATCTAAAACAAACTACTTTGTTACAAAGGTTTTTTTATTTACAAACCAGCACACAGTCGGGTTTCCTACAGTTAGAGTGAGTACTTTAGAAGCTCCAAACCATCCAAGAACTAGAAGAGAAAGTACCAAATGAACTTCGTTACAGAAATTTCTTGTGACAACTGAACCTTTAATTATTTTCAGTGACAGTTGTTATGCTGGTGCTTTCGGACGGAGGAGGGGGGAAGAGAAGGGGGGAATGCTACAAATTTTAGCACCACATGTACGCTTGTGAAAACGCTTAAAATTTAAATGGTTGCTTATAAACACGCCATATACCTCGGGCTGTTCGCAGGTGCAGGAGTGTATGACTGTATAGCAAGACTGAACACAATAAAAAATTGACTAAAATGTGGTGTAATATAAGATTGTTCTACTTCCGCTCTGATACTGGTGACGAATGTTCGACGTGTTTGTTGCAACGCAACCAAGTGGTCTATCCCTGCAGGAATAGAGACTAGTCCCACGTTCACATAAACAAAACGTTTATTCAGTTCGCCCTCCCGAACAAGGTCAGTGTTTGTGTATGTCAGTGTAACACTGCAGGAGAACGAAAGCTATCTACCACTGGAACCTTCCCTGTCTTTACTTCGACTGCCGTCTTTCTCATCGTCCCGTGGTTGCGAACGACTTCTGTGTTTCTCTTTCTTCCTTTCTCTGTCTCGACTTCGACTTCTGCTCCTGATTTTTTCCCTGCGTTTGTCCTTCTCCGCACTTCGACTCCTATGGCGCCGTTTTTCTTTGGAACTTGTCCGTGCATCCTCCTTTGATCCCCTCTCACGACTCCGACTGCGATGTCGACTGTTCCTCTCACGACTCCTACTGTGATGTCCACTTCTACGATCACGACTATCGCTTCGCTGTCGACTGCTCCGATCACGACTATCGCTACGCTTTCGAGCACTTTCTGATCTGTCACGACTTCTACTTCGTCTGCGTGGGTCATTACTTCTGTCACGACTGCGACTTTGTTTTCTTTCCCGCTCTCTTTTCTCCGAGTGGGAGCTGTGATCTGGACTGCGACGGCGATCACGGCTTCTACTGCGGCTGCGCGGTTTCCCTCTGTCCCGTTCTCTTTCCCGTTCTCGTTGTCTCCTTATTTCTCGCGCTGCCTCCTCAGCTTTAGACATCCCCCCTTCGGATGGGCTGAAAAATGCAATCATTTAACCCTCTCAGCTTCAAATACGCCATACATGTATATTTTTCGAAACTTTGATGGGGGTTACACTCGGTAAAACTACGGATGGGATACCAATACGAGTAAAAAAACTATGCTCACCATTTCATGCAAGTTTTTAAATAATTTATGTTCTTTCCCTGCCATGCTGTCCTATTATGAGTATTAAAATGGGAAATAAAATGACCTAAGTTTGCTTTTGTATCCTGAAATGAAATCTGATCAAACAGAACAAGTGTAACTCAGAGAATCCTTTTGTCCTTGAAAAACTGTTTTGGGACAAAACTCTTCTTACGAGGAATTTCAGATGTAACAATTACAACCACAAGCAATATAAAAGGAAGGTAGGCGACATACCAGTGTCTTACCTCTCCAGTGGCTCGCCACGCACTCTCTTCACTGTATCCTCTGCCTCGCCCCACCCATCACTAGCGGTACGTCGGTGATCATCATTTAGATTCAATTCTCGCAGTCGTCTCTCGATATCCTTCTGTGTTGGGACTGGTATTCGAGGAAACAGTGTGCCATACCACTCCAACTTGAGAAGAAAGCTCCTAACCAGCTGTCCTATAGTCATAGTACAGCCACCACCAGCCTTCACATCCAGTTCCTGGCAAATAAAAGAATTTACTGATCAGAACTGATTTAGACTGGCAGACCAGAGAAAACTTTCAAAATTTTGTTTATATTTATTGGAGATAACAGTCGCATCAATGAACTGAAGCATATTAAACTCAAAAAATGGTGCTTTCTTTAAACATTGGTTTACAATTACAAGGTAGCAAGAATAGTATTCAATCTGTCCTCCCTTGAAGATTAACCAGTACTACTTTCAGCATCATTCAGTTCCCACCTCTTCATCCTCCAAGTAAGGTTCGTACCATCCCCACAAGTCTGCAGGTGGCTGGGAGTATCTGCAACACATGTTGAGAACACTATTACTTTGTGTCTGGCATAATTTATGGGATACCTTGTTTCAACACAGGGAGCATAACTAAACAAAAAGATAAATTGAGTAAAACATACAGTAGCATCATAAGTCCACAAATAAACATATTATGTACCTGACTTTCATCTGGCCTCAGTCAACAGAATGAACATTAATGATTGTTATAAAAAATATCGACATAAATGACTTATTATGATGATGTCATCAATTGTGGCGTCCCCAAATAAATGTTAAAAGATGTGTTAATGAACAAAGAACAGGTGTGCCAAAGTTTTTGGGAATTTGTCATGGAATAACAATTTTAAGCTAAAAAAAAATTCAAAAAAAAAGGGGGGGGATGAGTGTCAGATTGACTGTCATATGCCTTCTAGAGTTAAGTTTCATCCAAAATCAGTTAAAGTATGATACATATCACCCATAACTAAAACATTTTGACCAATGAAGCTTTCATTTTTTACGCTGTGTCTTAACCATTATAGCTAAAAATTCAGCAAAAAAATCAACCCAACTCACAAGAGCCAGATTTTTTAAAAAGGGATGAATTCCTATCTGATTTCATACAATTTGTCAATAAAACAAGGCCATCAAATCTCACTTAAAATTCCAGGGATCTTCTGCTTGTTTCCAAGATGGAAATAGAATAGGCCTTTTGCAACAACAGGTCACATGGTGCAAAATCCGCCATACTGGATTGCAAAAGAATGTGCCAGCCTACAAAATAATATGCAAGTAACTAGAAAAGTGTGATTTTTCATTGTTTACATTTCCCCGTGGAAACTTGTCCATTCTTTTGCTCTCCAGTATGACGGACTTTGTCCCATGTGACCTGTTGTTGCAAAAGGCCTATTCCTGGACAGAAAGTGCTGGAATCCAGATGCATGCATCAACAAAGAAACAATTAAGCACACTGGTTTAGATATAAAGATTATTAACTGCTCCAAATCACCTACCTACCTAATGTACATGAACCCCAAGCCTCTTATGAAGGGTGAGTCGACATGGGTCAGCAAGCCATTCATTTGTTTCCTTGTCAGTTTGAGTGTATACAGTTTGTACAACAAGCAGTACGCTGAAGACACAATGCCACCAGCACCAACACCGCGAACCTGTAAAAATATGAATTATAGGTTTCTTACAGAAAATATGATCCGACTTAATAAGCAACACATTACACCACTCTTATAACAGCTATTAGTAAAATAAAGGCTTTTGATGAAAAACATCTAGGGGGAGGTAGAAGGGGAAAAATAAATTAAAAAAAGAAAAGTTGTTAGTTTAATTTACCATTACACTACATGCACTCGGGAGATCACACTCATTTCATAATGGTTTTAGTTTTGTTGCTTGTTTGGACTCTCAGATTTTATCTCTAGATTTTGCTTGTCTGGTTTGAATTCTTGAAGTTTGAAATCAATGCAAATAAAAATTATGCACTTTCTTACATACTCTTTGTGTTGTTGAAGTTCCATTCTTCACATGAATTTTTGCAAATTGTAAAGGACAAATCACAAAATATTACTAAGACTCTTTTTCCCAATGATGTGAGTGATTCCTGGAAGAAAGGTGAGCAAAAAATTGCTCTCCTCAGATCAAGTTTGAGCAAGCAAAGGCGAGCGAGAGGGATCGCTCGCCTCAACTGGAAAGCCCCACAAGAACCTGGGAACGAAGATGACAGCGTTGTCAAAATCATTGTTGTTATCAGTCTTTTACTTACCCCTCCACACATGCCAACTTGCCCTGCCGTCTTTCTGCTTCCTTTTTCCCATGGCTCCAGGTGTTCCACCTGAACATAAATATTAATAGATGAATCTGTCTCTTATGCTTTTTGTTAAGAATTCCTGAAACATTTGAACTGAAATAGCTGTACAAATGTAGCATACCTGTATAGGCTGGGCTGTAACAAAACTCAAAATTTAGAGGGGGGGTAATTTGCCCTCCCTGCCTGACGCAAGCTATGAGCCTGATATGTACATTTACCCTAATCACCCTACAAGTGAGTTATGTTTGACCTGATGGTAAGGGGAACACCGTATTGATAAATAAATGTATCAAACAAACAAGTGACCAGCAAATTGACAACTTAAATGCCATAAATGCTGACTGTAAAATAAGACTCAAGCAGTTTGAATTAGTACATAACAACTGCTTGTTTTCCAGTACACACCTCTTCCATTCACTAAAACCATCTTTAACCATCTCAGTGAATTTTCTGGTAGTCATGTTTTTAGTCCAAAATTCTAGAAAGCAATTGCGAAGCTTGCTCAACCAGTTCCAAACACCCTAGCAGATCTTTCAACTCTATCACACAGTTTTGGTTTGGGGAATCAACTGACAAGATTTTTTATAAGAACCAGTAAATTTTGGCCGAGGCTTGAGCATAGATCTTAAGTTTTGGAACAATTTGAGCCTCAATTGAAGAGTCTAGTACAAAAACAATGTAAGTGACTTTACATATGAAAAGACAAATTCTCCCAGTGTAACTACATGAAAATGGGTAGTATTCAAGGAAGAATTAGGAGTTTGATCAGAGGTTACTTAAATCGTTTTTGCAAAAATGTCTTTATTTGTTCTTAAATCGTTCTTAAGACTGTGCTTGTTTCTATCAAGTCAAAATAATCAATAATAATTATGATTCGGCACTGTAATAAAACATTTTCTTCTTGGTTTACTCAGTGTTTCTTACTTCAGTACTGTAAAACCTTTCATTAAAATCTTGTTGTAACAGTTGGACCTGAAGCCTAGCTTCCATTTGTTATTAGCTTGTTTTTAAGTTTTTGGCAAATTTGAGCCTCTTTGTTTTTACTAAGTTCGTAAAAGGGAAAAATGTAGGGTCTCAAAGTTTGAGTGCTCAATTACAAAGGCTTGAAAGTCAAACTCAGACCACATGCAAGCCTACAATAATGTATACTACTTTCTGAGTATGTTTGACTTCTGTAATAGTTTTGCTAATCACCAAAAGGAGCCCCAATGAGCAAACTGCTGAATGAAAAATTCAAAACTAAAATAGAAACCAAAGGCATAAATCACAACGCCAGAAAGAACGTAAGCATCAATTTAAAACATTGCTGGCTTTGGTGATTTTCCAAGTTTAAAACACCAATTTCAACACCCCAGGTTTGTAACGAATCCCCCTACTCTCCCCCCCCCGTCCACACACACACTCTCTAAAACTGATAACTGAACTACTGTACTGGAGAGTGGAGTACTGACTTGCAGTACAGTTTGCTGCGATAAATTTAATTTCAAACTGAGAAAAAACAACAACCTGGCTCCGATCTGTATGATCGAGATGTATAGCTAGCTCACTCAATACTTCACTCTATAACAGAAACTTGTCACCATTCCTGCATAGTTTCTTACGTGTAAAATCGAGATCCAGGTTCAGCCACATGACATGTCGAACCAAAATTCGAGGCCACTGAAGAACGGTTGAACGTTTTCGTTCAGGCTGCTGATTGAAGATGACCATCAGCTCCAGAAGCTAGTTGTTCCTCCATTCCTTACCTTGTAATATATCTCGTCTACCACTTCATGGTATGTTTTCAGTTGGAACAGGTGGTTCTTGAAGTAGGGCGACTGCAGCACATTAGTAAGCACCATGTTGTTCAGATTCATCGTGCGCTCGTTACCCCAGTGTGGCAAGACATTCGATTTTTTTGCCGATTTTTCCTCCATCTTGAAAAAGTGGTATTTTCAAAAAAAGCTAAACGAAATTAAAAGCAAGACACTTAATTAAATCCTGCATGGACGTTTGTACAAAATCCTACTTGAAACTTCTCGAAGAAAATGGCGCATCGTTCAACTGACGCTTTCTGTATCCCATAATAATCGTTTCGTACCCAGTCCTTCACTTACTGAGTGGGGGGGGGGGGGGGAGGGGAAAATTGTGCACACTAATGGACCGTTACTTCACATAAAAAATTGCACAAGGAAAGCAGGAAGCGACAGAAGCTAGTGGATGCTTAAAGTTTGGAAAAGAGATATTTTAAAGAAGGCCGTCATAGCCGACTCTTTTTCAAAGGGTCATGTTCGATATACCAAGTGACAATGAGCCCTGAGTTGCGTCACTATGAAACAATGAACGATGGCACCTCACTTGGTATATCGAGCATCACCCTTTTCAAGCCTCATTAGCAAAGGTTGGGGGTTTGAGTCATTTGTTTGGTCGGCTATCCATACAACAATAGCAGGCATAAATGCAAATTTATTGTTTTAAACGAGATTACTACGCTTCAGTATGTTTTATTGTCTAGTTTGTGTGCTGTTATGCCCCATATATATTTCTTGAAAGAGTCTCGACTTGCTATTTGTAGTACATTTGAAATATATTCCAACGAACGTATTTCTATTGAAACTGATGTATATCGAGTGATCACGCGGTACAGTCATAGTCGTTGGGTGAAGACAAATGCACTGTTTTGTTGTTTTATCAAACTTAAGTTTCGTTGATAAAGTTTCTTTAATATTGTTTTATAGAGCTTTTGTACTGGCCAAAAAAGTAGTACCCCCAGGAGCGTTGCTGTTCATTTTGAAATTTTTTCCCCGGGAACCGGGGACTTCACTTAGTTTTACACCAAGAAAAAGTGAATGTCCCCGCTATCCCCGACAGGGCTGTGACCCCCTCAAACCTTCGACACCTCAAACCTATGACCACCTCAAGCCTCCAAACCGGCCTGAACTCCGACACTTCGCACTAAGGCTCTACTCTGAGAACGAAGTATTCCATTGGTCAATAAACAATAACAGTAACAGAGTAGAGGGCGACTCACACTTCGCCCCTCTTGACACCCCCTAACCCCTTTAGAGTTAGTAATTGCCACCTCAACCCTCTTATCCCCCAACTGTTTATCCGACCTCCTTGACCATCTAACCACTCAAACCCTCTGCCTCAACCTCTTAGCCAGTGCAGCTGGCGTTTCAGTCATCGAACCGAATAGAAGAGATTAAAATGTGGCGAGCAAAAACAGCTGTGGGGGGAGGGGAGGGAGGAGAGAAGAAGGGATTACCGTTCACCTTGAGCGGTGTTTTCAGTTTTCCGTGCGTAACTCCGTGAATATGCATCGGATACCCGCAAACCTATGTATCAATGGAAAGTTTATAAAATTATATAAATGATAGTCGAAAAATTGTTTGAAAATTTTGATTTATAAACGAATGCGAGCATCATAGTTCAAACTGTTTATTTGACTTCTAGACGTCAATGCGGCTGTCAGTTTCAATTCCAACCATTTTTAGTTTGTTTATGAGGTTCAGCACAATTTTTACTCTAATTCGTTCTGGCGTTTTTAATTGAATGCGTCGTTAATTTTTTACAGGTATTTGAAGAAAATTCCCTATTTGCAGCGTACAAAACTGCCTTGTTGAGTCATAAAAAATGATTGGAGCGGAACTTCAAAATTCGCCAGGACGGTTTTCTTCTTCTGCTATTGTATTATGAACTTGCCAAGTTTGACGGCATGAGGTTAAAAGTTGGAGGAGCATTGATCCTTTGCGTTTCGCAGTTTTCGCAAAAACATGTCTCGAGAAATTCACTCCTAAAGTACGCCGCACGTCATACAATTTCATTTCCAGTAAAAACTTTCGGTTGTTATATCTCGCAAACTATTAGACGTATTGAAAAAGACTTTTTCCTACTAGAAGCTCATTTAATGTATTTTTATGAAATTTTGAACCGTTCCAACGTGAACGGTAGCCTTAAATGGGACAACTTTTCGCACGTACATAATTGTTCAAGCGACACGCACATTTATTGTTAGGCAGAAACCAAAACATATTAGAAAAGGATATGACAATGACGGGCTTTGAAAGCGGTCTCGAGGTCGAAGGCTTCCATTTAACTGTTTCACCAAAGCTTATTCCACTGAAAAGAACAATTTCTCTATTTCTGTTGTACTCAACGCAGCAGCATGGAAAACTTCGAGGTTGAAGGTCTTCAAGCTGGTCTTGAATATTAGTCCCCAATAATACTTCACATTATACTGACGGACCCCGTAACAGATATACTCAACTGCTCCTTTAGCGAAGGCTGCCTTCCACCGTCCTAGAAGGCGGCTGATAAAGTACCCATCCCGAAGAGAAAACCAGTAAGAGACGTTAATAAGGACTTACGCCCCATATCTCTAACCCCAGTCCTGTCCAAGATTGCTGAGGAGTTTGTAGTCGAAGAGTTAGTACGATCAGCTATGTTGAAGAAGATTGGTGATAACCAAAGGCCCATTTACACTATGAAAAAGGTGGAACGGATGGGATAAAAATCGGTACCGGTACCACAAAAAAATCACCGTTTACACAAAAAAATTGTTGGTACGGATCGGATAGGACTTGGGTCCGTCATAAACATGATATACAACGGGTTATGGATCTGTTCACACGGTTCCTCGAGAGGGGTCTGTAACAACACCTCTGTACAAAACCACAGCTGGCTCCGAAAAGTTCGACGGGACCGGTACCCCAAAACGCTTCTTGCGTTTACACGAGGGAAAGGAAACCGAGAGGTGGGTACCCAACCAATTTATATCCGATCCGTTCCGGAAAAGGACCAAAACAAATACGAATGGTACGGATAAAATTCGGTTTACACTAGAAGATTTAGCAGATCCGTTCCATTCTTTATCCGATCCGTTCCACTTTTTTTCGTCTGGTGTAAATGGGCCTCAGATTTGGGTCTATTTTCAGGGTCCTCCACCACCCATGCCTTACTTAGTATGGTTCATTCATGGACTAAACAGACTGACAGGACCGGCTCTACTGTCAGAGTGGTGTTGTTTGATTACATAGACCATACAATTCTCGTCCGCAAGTCAATGTCCCTGGACATCCCACGAGGTATTATATGCTGGGTTATCGACTTTCTTAAAAACCGAAGGCAAAGAGTGAAACTAGAACATGACTGCAAGTCTGAATGGGGGAATATCCCAGCCAGGGTACCACAAGGGACAAAACTTGGACCTTGGTTGTGAATTTGGACAATTACAGTAAAATCGCCGGCTGTTCACGAGTGCAAGTTTTTCTCGCCATCGAAATCGCCGAGAAAATCGCACCTAAAATCGCCGTTAATATCGGGCATGTGAACTTAGATTAGCTGGGTCATCGGGCACTTACCGAAATTCTGTTTTGGGGCGACTAATCCATTGTTGCTGCGAGCGAGCATCCTATGGCCCGGCAGGCCCTTGCAAAACTGAAGATAAAATGTGAATGGATGGATGGATGAATTGATGGATTACATGTTTTGAATATATTTAAACTTCACTGCGACTTTGGTGCGATTTTCTTCACCAAAACATCGCACCTAAAATCGCCGTAAATATCGCGAGTCTATGTAGTACATCTCAATCTGCGTACAAATATTAAATAAATTTCTTATATTTGTCTGATCAAAATTTTAGCCTGGTGATTGCTCTTAATTTTTGGGCAAATCTCAGCCTGGGTGTTCTTATAGAGTTTTTTCTTATAAAGGGTCTATAAAAAAGGCTTGTATGGGATTTGTCCATAATTCAAGAGGAGGGGAGCTTCGATTATCGATATATTGGTGAATAATGGACAGAATAACCCCATATTCTACAAGGAGACAAATAGACACACTATGTGCATACTATGGTGACCTGTGGGCAGATACGTAAATACGACCTTTGCAGAACCCTGTGGGCAATCCGGCAGGAATATATTTTCCATCTTATAAATTCAAACTGATATTGTGTTTTTTTCCCCACGTGGTTTATCTTGTCGCGTAGCGCCCAGCGTGTTTATAAAATATTTTGGAGTCGTTTTGGATAATGTCGACAACTAGCTAATCAGATATCAGCCAACAGCAATTAACAAAATCCAGAGGCCGCCAATTCAAAAACTCTCTCATTTAACCGCCGTCTGACAGCTGGCGTTTCTCATCTTTCTTTCCTTTCTGCCCCCCCCCCTGCTTTTCTCTGGCGATTTATATTCCCCTTCTCCAGCGACTGAAACGGCAATTGCACTGGCTTCCTTGAATACTCTATAAGCCGTCTCAACTCTAAAACCTCTTAAACCTATAACCAGCTCAACCCTTTGACCACTCAACTGTTCAAACACCCTTAACTCTCTGACTCCCAACCCTTCAAACCCTCTTCTCTGACCCCTCAAACCTCTGACCCCTCAACAAACCCTTTGACCCCCTTAAACTTGGCCTTCCCCCTCATGCTTCTTAACTAACTCTTCAACACCCTCTAACTTCTGACCCCTCAACCCTCTGACCACTCAATCCTCTAACACATAGTTACTCTGACACTGTCTATCTGTTGACACATCAAACCTCAGTCACCCCCCTGACCCCCTCAATGCCCTTGACCCCTCCCCAAACAACAAACCCCTAAATAACTCCATTATTCTACTCCAGCTTTCTTAACAGAAACAAAAGGAATACTAGATTTCAAAATGTTGCATTTTTATTATACACATTTGATTTCATTATGCTTTTAAAAGCATGCTGTGATATATACTTGTGTACATTGAGCCTTTTAACACAATCTCATAATTACTGTATGTTTTTTGTTTTAACTAACCTAGAAATTTGAGTGAGTTCTATTTTTAAAAAAGAACTACATGTAATAATATTCCTTAAATATAATTAAAATCTAAAACCAGTCAAAGCCAAAGCAACTGTTTTGAAATTAAAATTTGAATACTTTCTGTACCTCTTCAGGAACATTTTTGGGGATACAAGTTATCATTTTTGAAATGAAATACATCTGCGAGTAAAAATGCCACTTTTCAAGGACACTGACAGCTTAATTGCAGACAGACCTACAGTAAATGTACATGCACATTTTATTGCATACATTAACATTTCTATAAAAACTTTGTGTGTGAACAGCATTAAGGGAACTTCCCTATGTATTTGATATTAATTTTAGTGTTTAACTTGAAAGCAGGGCTGCTCTTTTGCTTTATAAAACGACTTTATCGAACAATGATAGTTCTGTCTGCTCTGAAGGCTGTTGTCAAAGGAAATCCAGTGTGATTATTATCCCAAAATCGTCCTCAAAAAGTGTTTACAAAGTGGCAGAAGTCAGAATATGGCCTGCAGAGGTGGAAACCAAGGCCCCAACCCCCACCCTTTCCCTAACTTTCCAAAAACTATTTTTAAGTTGATCTTTGAAGATGATTTTAAAAGAGAAACATGTCAAGGGTGCAAGAAATAACATTCTACATACTAGCACTATTTTTCAAAATTCTCTGAGGAAAGATGCTATTTAACCATTCCTATTAAAGGTTTGCAAACCACTTAAAAAATCATATCACTACTCCAAAATCATTGCAATACTTCATCAAACATGTTTTAGAGTAACTGAGCCAGGGAAATCAAGACTAACACTCTCACATCACAAGTGAAGATCCTACTACTAAAGCAACATAAGTGACTAATATCATTGGAAGAATCTAGCCTTTCATACAAAGTCACTTACATGACAAATATTTTGTGCTAGACTCTTTAATTAAGTGAACCAGTTTTATCTACAGAATACATTTAGGTCTCTAGAGCATCATGCAAGCTTTAAATAACACAGTGCAATTCAAATATTCCCAATAACAAACTGGCGCATTATTTCTGGAGCAGCAGAGTCAAACCCCACCATGTCAAGCATGCCAGCATCATTAGGGTCAGCCAAGGTGAAACCGTTGGATGTCATACCAACAACAATGAGTTTGGCATCAATACCTGACTGTTCACGATACTGACGGAGAGCATCGGCAGCAGTCACATTTCCACACCAGGTCTCAGAGTCGGTGTACACAACAAAGACATGCACCCTCTTCTTTTCCTTCATGGCATACAGCATGGGTTGAGCACAGTCTGTTCCACCCATCGGCAGCTGGTTTTAAAAACATATAGAACTGGATGATCACAAAATTCTTACAAATTGCAACTCTATCACTTCCACTCTCCTATTTCCTAACAGTTTTTAAATTTAAAATCTGAATTAAGCTCATTAGTTGTGTAAATAAAGGAACTTTATTTCAAACCTTCAGCAACCTACATGTACATGTATTTACACTCTCTTTAAAATCTACTAATCATAAAACCCTATAATCTTTTGTCATAAAGTCAAAAAGTCAACATGCTAAATGTTTCAAATATTGATGGACCTACGGTATAGATGAATACCGTACTTCCAAAGCTAATGTTTATGGAAATCCTACTAATTCTCAAAACTCGACTCTTTTAAAATTTCGGAAGAAAGTCCACGTCCTTGCCAGCCAATAAAAAAGGAACTGATCCTGTACATGAATACACTTCAAACTTCTAAGATGAAATGCAAATTTTTCAAAGCTATTGATATTAATGTTGAGTCAGGTACATGTACATGTGCAATGTAATAAGAATTTAGCATAAGAAACCAATTTAACAGTCAGATATTATGGCATTCAAACATACAGCAACACAAGAGTATGTAACCATCATTTAATGGTTAGAATTAACCTTGCTGTAAGAAAACTTGTAATTAACTTAGTATTATTGAAAATTTTATATACCATTCATTGGGAATTTTTTGCACAATATTCTGAAAATCCTCATGTTGGATTTTTTTTTATCAAATCCATTTGCCTTGCAAAATTTCTTTTTCTTGCAATTGGCCTACCCCCCTCACTTTTCTAGTCGCGTGTCCTTTAATATTGAAAACTTAATCAAAACTAAGAGCACATTTTTTATTCACAATTCTTGAGTGAGAATGGCCAGAATCTGAAATGCACATTTTTTTACTCTGTGTTTATATTCCCGAATGGAAAGAACACCATATGATTCCATCCATTCCACTCCCAGGTGCAGACTGAACAGAATGTTATGAATGAAAATCCAAGATGGTGGATGGAGAAATAAGCACTGCTGGTTCAAAGGCATCCCTACTGGAGAAAAAAAAACAGGATACACTTTTGGACACAATGAAACACTGCTTCATATTTCTTTGGGGTGTTTTTCAGTGATGTTTTCTTCAAGAAAATGGCAATTTGGCAGATGATTGCTGAGGACATGAAGAAAGATGGCTTCTCTTCATCAGCAACAAACTGCAAGAACACAACAGGTGGAAGTGCCTTAATTACTTCTTTGTTCTGGAAGTGCAAAGTCAACAAAAACAAGAGTGGGAGTAGTAGAAAAGAGTGCAAGTTCTACAAAGAATTGACCAAAGTATACAGTTACTGGCCAAAAGTGAGGCCTTTAGACACCTTTCGTAGTGTGGTGGGTAAAACAGCAAGAACAGTTGAGAAATAAACCCTGGAAAGAGAGCTGAGCTTGGAGCCAGAAGTAGCTGTTTCTGACGTTAACAACTTAGGAAGCAGCACAGATGTAACCCCTGTAAAGGCAGAAAAAAGTTCTTAAAATGAAAGAAAAGCCCACCAGTAAAAGAAGATTGACTCAAGAGTTAAGCAAAAAGATCAGGTGTCTGGAAGTTTACAATCGAGAGAGAAAGGAGATAGAGGAGAAGCGCCACAAAACACAGGAACAACACCACAAAGAGAACTTAACAGTTTTGAGCAATTAGGTTGAAATAACAGGACTGCGCATCTCAGCATTTTTTTACGCATGCAATCTGAATTATTTAGAGCATTTTGTATTAGCCATTCTCAATCCAGAACTGTGAATAGAAAAATGCTCTATGAACAACAATTCAGCCATGCAACACAAACAAAACACTCACCCTTTCTATGGTCTGTATGACTTCATTCAAGGTCATTGTGGAAT
>JAOBRG010293312.1:0-30968 GCA_027574985.1 Umimayanthus nakama
AGTCAATTCTTAGACGTTCTCGATATTAAAGTTGGTACGTTTGCATTTCCTTGACAAGTATAACACTCCACGAGCATTCAGAGGATACCTTTGATTCTTCCTGTACAAGCTTTAAACTACAGTTGTAATAGTACAAACTGTTTTTAAAGTCTTATCGGCTAGTTTTGCTTGCGTGACTGAAGCCATGACTTTGTTGTGAAAATACACGAAAATACCCGTTGCGTCTACTGTTCTCAACGGGTCGCTTTTTAATTACCCAAACTGAATTTTTGATATTTTTCAGCACAGCAAGAATTCTTTCAGCTTAAATAAAATTTTCTGTTAATTTTGTTGTACCATGCTAGATTCCGCTCGTAAAGTTTCCTCATTTTCAAGTGCTTGCCCGAGTGCCGAAAGTAGTGATCCCCGAGCGTTCGAAGAACACATGCAAATGTAAAAAGTTTTTAAATATTATTACATTTTTTAGTTCTCTCAAGGAAAGTCCTTCTGAACTACAAACATCATTTCCATGTGAAAAACTGCGCGTCCTCCAAAGCGATTTCAATATTAGCCAAATCTTGAAAAATTTTAATGGCGTCTGCGACGTGAACATGGCATTTCACATTTTCCCGTATTTCTCAAAAACAAAAAAATGTTTAGAAACTTTGATTGCTATTTTTATTACAAGTTCACATTAACGGTTTCTCCTGACCAGGGTTGCCACGGTCCTTGAAAATCCTGGAAAGTCCTGGATTTGGTATAAGAAAATTCCAGGCCCTGGAGAGTCCTTGAATTTGGGTTGTAAGCCTTGAAAATCCTGGAATGGGCAAAAAATTTTACCTTTAAACGCAAAAAATAATCAAAATTGTCACAATTGGAGTTCAATCTTCGATATAACAATGTCTGAAAATAAAAACAGTGGCCGAATTTTATCCCAGAAGCAAATCTTGTTCAGCTTGTTGCAGAATTTGCATACAGGGTAAGAAAATTGTTTAAATATCGTTTATTTTATTTGGTACAAAGGTCCTTGAAATTGCTAGGAAGTTCCTGGAAAAGTCCTTGAATTTCACATCCAGTTTACAGTGGCAACCCTGCCTGACAGAAATATTGAGAAATCCACAACATCAAGCTTGTCCGCCAATTCTCAAAAAATTACAGGCAGCCGCTCTAAAACAAAGTCTATAATTTTATTATTATTTTTTATGTTTTTATTATTATTGTTATTATTATTATTATTATTAATATTATTGTTATTATTATTATTATTAATATTATTGTTATTATTATTATTATTATTAATATTATTGTTATTATTATTATTATTATTAATATTATTGTTATTGTTAATATTATTAATATTATTATTGCTGTGATTGCTGATATCCTTACTATTGTTATTGTTACTATTACAATTACTTTTATTGTTATTACTATTATTTTTATTATTATTGGTAGTGTTATTATATTGCAAATGTGATTGTCATTGTTATTGTTATTATGTGTCCATTTCTTGTAGGCTCATGCTAAAAAGATGTTAGGCCGGGTTTATCAGTACAGTCCTTGGGAGCGAAGTACAACCAAACACCAGGCGTTCCTGGTCTCTCTTTTTTTTTTCTTACAAGGATAGCGCTTGACAGTACTATTCTTAGTATCTTTGGAATACCCAACAATGACCAATGTTGTTTTCTAGATAACTTCCAACCTTACATTAAAACCAATTGGCTTCACGTACTCCTTAAAGCTGACTTAACAAGACCTGGAGACGAGACCGCACTCCTTCAAGAGATAAGTCTGGGCGAGAATTTTGTAATTAATGGGTCTGTCTCTTCGTTTTCTCACCTTTAAAGTTTCTAGAAAGCAATACAATGATTCAACGCTGATATTGATTTCTTTTTGCAGCCGATTATCAAGAAAAAACCAAAGTGTCTGTGATTTCGTATGAAATCATGACACTTTTGCGGTTTCGTGAAAAGTGGTTGGCTGAAATCACTTTCAAGGATGATAACTTGCCTGAGCGGGTAGTGAGAGAAAAGCCCAAGTATCAGTATTTGCATAAAACCAACAAAATGGGGAAAGAAACTTATAAATATCAGGTTGCTTCTAAAGTCGCAATGTATATTTCACTATTGAAATAGCAGGATATGAAATATCTGTTTTTTGGGGTTTTTTTGCAAACGGCTCCCGATTGCAGGCTAAAAATCCAGTAGGTACCTGTTTATCTGTAGTTTCTTAAATGTATTGATAAGTATAATTGTCTCAGTATCTTCTCACTCCGCTAATTTTGAGATTACAAGCGCTCAACGTAAATGAAATTTGCCCCCGTAAGAGCCCAGCAGTTTATGTAAAGCTACTCGTGAAAAACTGTGAGACAATATGTTTTAATTGCTTACTATACAAGAACAAATCGGAATGGGTTCAACAGCAGACTGTTAGCCTAAATACACTTATATCGTTAACTTTCTGCTCATCATATTTGGACTTCCTACCGGAGTATATTGTGTTCTTGTATTATAAATGCGCCAAAGCCGGCATTTTAATGAACAGGTAAAACTAACAAGTATAAAGACATACCTTACTCAGTTCTCTGTGAAAACCTATTTCACATTGCGCACCACATTCCCGCTTTGTATGGAAAACAACAAATTTTTCGTCTTTAAAGATGTCTTGTCATCATTTAAGTAAATGATACGGTTATTTTTGATAAGATTAATAAGCAAAGTTTTTACAGGTCATTGTTAAAAGCAGCATTTATAGAAACACAATATTTCCACCCTCGTGAAAGATTACCGTGCAAGCATGACAGCTATTATGGGTTATTGCTTTTGCGGCATTGATAGTCTAAAGTATTCCGTTTTTGACCGTTTAATACTACCAGATGGCGGCCGGGCAGCTCCGAACCGGAGAGTTATTCGAGTAATGAAGTCTTGCAACTATCCATATACCGGATATCATAACTTTGACATAACTTAGCATTTTATAGTCAGGTTTTTGTTTAAATAATAATTCTGTAGGCATCCATCAGTGATAAATTGGTGCTCTAGCCGGCTAGAAGCCGGATCCTTTGTCATATGTCAAACTATATTAAAATATATTTCGAATTAGTATACTGTATGACCCAAGATGAATATTTAACTGAGAAAGGTCTAAGCGACCTGTGGCACTTGTACTTGGGCAGTGTTGAGTTTGCTGTTTTTAACATGTCGAGCAACAGTTTCCCCTACGAAACGTAGAAAATAATACTGTAGTTTTTGATATTTTCATTTGCGTCTTATGGCTGGTATTGGAACTTAAAACAACATCGGTTTTTTTCTGACACCGCCATCATTCAGAACAGCATTTTAAGGAGAAAGATGATCCATTCTAATTCCAGCTTCTAAAACTTCATACTGAGTTAGCGATCATTTTTTTCCTTAAAAGACGTTTCCTCTATTGTTTCCGCAATAGCAATTTATAAAACAATGTGTTCCTATCATTCTTTTATTGATCACAGTACCAAAGGAGCCTCTTAATAAATTAACTTCACAACCGTCTATAAATTTCAACATCCTTGTTTACCAACATTAGGCGGTAAGCGTCTATTTTTTGCCTGTTTTCATCAGTCATTAAACATACATCTATATAAGAACATCTAATTTTCGGCTAAGATTGATTGGTATAAATAATTTGAGGATTTCGACAAAATTGCTAGTGCTGGGTTTTGTATACATATTAGTTTTATTCCGCACAAAACAACTAGATGAATAAATACGCTTTATTGATTAGCCGCTAGTCTGCCCGGCAAGAATTAGTACTAGAAAGAAATATAAGAATAAACTTAAAAATATAAAATCAAATGTGCACATGCTCAACGTTGTATACGCAATTTTACGCTGACGAAACAAATCATTTCCATGATTTTATAAAGTGTCCAAAACAAATGTTCTTGGCTTTTTCCCAGCAAGCCTCGGGTACTAAGTATGTTCTTCAGTTTTGGGCATTTTTCAGCCTCGCATTCTAGTAAAAAAGGCTACTTATAAAAAAAATGTGTACTCGAAGCTAGTTGTGTTGTACGACAGGAATTCAACTTCGCAACTTGTTTTATTTATGTATTCAGTACGCCGGCTCGTTTCCGTAGAAACGGATTAAGAGTTCTATGTTTCATTTTCATAATATCAAAGCAAGCACATTCTTTACTGAAAAAACCAACCGTCTCACACAAGCAAAACGGAATATCGGCGTGTGCTAAGACAAAAACGATCCAGTTGAACATCTTCTTTACTCAACATTCAACTGATAAGTTTTAAAAAGCTTTTAGAAAACAATAAATTTGTTCGTAATTTTGAAAGTTCAGGCCTTTCAATTCTTAAGTTTCATTTCTGAGTCTCAAGATTTAACGATGTCAGTTGAAACGAACGAAACTCCTAATCAAAGCCAACCCGAAGTCAAACCTGCATTAAGTTTTGTACTTTCTTAGCAGTCATACGTTTTAGAACAATCATTTGGGGCGTTATGGTGGCTCGCAGAACTTGCTTAGCTTCAAATTTCAAAATCCACTTTCTCACTTCCAATAACCCGTACAAATTATGGTAAATTCAATATCAGATTCTGTGGACCTAAGATTAGAACTCTATTGACGAGTCATTGAAGTCTCTAAGTACTGTTTCTTTCAAGCAGAAACTTAAAAACCACAGCATTGCTAATTGCTGATTTGATTTTCAATTTCTGATAGTGTTGAGTATTAACTTCATACCTAGCCCGGCTAGCAATTCAGCGAAAAAGCGCTTGCATGCTTCACAAAGCCAAAAAATGATTTTCTGTCTACTTTGCTCAGCTTTGCCCCGGGGTTTTTGTGTGTTTTTTTTTCTTTATCTAGTAGATGTTATTGTCTTTGTATTATTTTGTTTCAGTTCTAGCACTCAAACCTTTATTACTGACCCGAAACATGTTTTCCTTCCTTTAAAGGCCAACCCCCCGTCTCGACTAGCCCTAATGGTTATTACGGGTAGCCTTGCACTCAAATTTCTGTTACTTTATTTTTTCTTATGTAAACCAACTGCATGTAATATCAAGTGCTAAATAAACTGTTGTTGTTGTTGCAGACAGCATACGAGAAATTTGAATCACTCGTACTCAAGATAGTTGAACGAAGCAGTGATAAACAAAACTAAATATTTTGATCATTTCCAGCTCCGCGATGGAGCGTTGTATTCAAGTATTCGTTAAAGAATCATTGTGTAAATCGCAAAGTTTGCGAGTCTCGAGGTTTTTTCCTGCTCTTTTTCCAAAGCCTAAGATTTGGGGGATAAAAGACTGGAAATTTTTTCTCCCTTGGTATTACATCTGCACAATTGCCTGGAATTCTACCCTTAACTTTGTATCGTAGTAAACCAGCGAGCTTCTCTGTCCCTTGAAAATACCACACGTACGGGTTACATCGACAAGCTTTTCCCTGTGTTAAAAGCAACGTGCCTCAGATTTCTCGACATTTTAAACAAGTTAAAAATAATCTCATGCTCAATTTCTGCCTCAGATCTACATAGGAAATAAATTTCAACTAGCAAAGTTTTCTGTGTACAAAAACAGGAACAATTTAAGAGCTATTTGAAATTGACTTAGCTGATAAATTAAGAACGTCAATCCCCAGAATAAATCATCCGGTTCTTCTTTAAATATTTAACAAAAAAACATGTACTTCAGTAAACGGAAGGAAGCGTTATATGGGGCATGATCGATGACTGTAAAGCAATTGACTTCGCAGGTTATCAATTAACGGCCCGGTGATCGCGTCAAAGGGCGGGTGATAGTTTTAAAAGTTACATCCTGAGGAGATTGTATATTTTGGTTACTGCACAAGACCATGGAAGCAATTTTTTGTGGAGCTTATGTTCATCAGTACAACATCGCCATTAGTGTTATGCATGTACAGGGTGTTTCAACTCTTTTTGTTTTGTTATTTCTTTCTTGCCGGCTAGGGTAGGGGATATTTTTGCTTACGGCTGATTTTGTAGAAAATTTACGAAAGGAAAGTATATCAACTGCACACACAGTATTAACAGTAACGTTGAAGAACATTTTTAAAAAGAACATTTGAGTCTGAAACGTTCAAAATATTTAGAACATTCCGTTTTAATCCAAACATTGGACATTCTTATAAAAGAGTATACATGGTAACACTAACCCTCCTATCACACGATTTCTTTTATAAGAACAATTTTATGAGAACAACGAGGCTCAAATTTGGCCAACTTGGATTTAGAATCATGAAAACAAAGTTTACTTTTTCTTAATAAAACTCCATTGGTTTTCTCAAACGCGACTGTATCGACGTTCGAAAAACTCCAAATGTTGAGATCGATCGAGTTTCCGTTGCTATTGTTTCGACTTGATAGTCAAAGTTAAAGCATTTGGAATATTTTAGGAGTTATTTCTTACTGTTGTTGTTCTTGTAATTACTTTTAAAAATAAGAACAGCTTTAAAAAAATTAAGGCTTAAATTTCCTAAAAAGTTAAGAACAATGAGGCACGGCCAAAGTTTACTGGTTCCTATAAAAAAAGCGTGTAATTTGCAAGGTTTTGACCAATTTTACGCAACCGCTAGCAATCATTTTTAAAATTCTAATTAAAATTATACTATTTCCTTCTTTTTAGCAAGCCAGGGATGCACCTGTTAAAAGAGGCAGTGTCATTACTAGTCATACAGCGAACTTTAAAGTTTCTGATTAACATGAGATAAATTAATATTACTTCGGCACGGGTCCAGGTTGGTACCCAGTATATTAATACACCAGTTTCGTATTCCCGGTTGCCGCTGATTACAACGACAATAGGCTCGTTTTTACAGCACGAGCTTCGTCTTGATGTTAAATATTCGCAAATACCAGCGAGATCTGACTCTCCATCAATACGCAGAGTTGTGAACAGCTCGAATCCACTCTGAAATTTATGAATATTTAACGTCAGGCCGAGGCTCGTGCTGTAAAAACGGGTCTATAGTCATTGTAATTAGCGGCAACTAGTTTAATACAAAGTACTATAAGCTATTATTGTTATTATGATAACGAAGTATAGAGCTGGACACATAAAGCCGAAGCACAAGGCCTTACCGAAACACAAAACCGAAACCAAAACATAAAGCCAAAACTCTAAGCCAAAACACTCGCACGATACAAAAAGTGGAAAAAGAAATCAAAATCACAAAACGGAAAGACCTAGACGAATTACAAATTCGAAACATAAAGTCGAAACACTACTCAGAAACGCCGAGCTGAAATGCAAAGCCAACAAAGATGTTCCACCATCACATAATGATTTGCATTGGCAAATCATTATGTGATGGTGGAACATTTTTGTCGGCTCAAATCACAGAAACATTTAGTGACGAAATACTGTCTATAGTCAAACATTTGCTCTGTTCAGTTAAAGAATTATTCCTAAGACAAAAACGAAAAACTCTATGCTGGCCTGCTGTGTCTGGAAAGTAGTGGCACAATGTCTCCTCCTGGCTACGTCTGGTCACGTCGTATACTGTCTCTAAACGGCTGGGCCTGGTACCTTGTTACACTGTTTCATCCCGGCCGGGTCTGGCCACGTGGTTCACTGTCTCTTCCCAGCTGGGTCTGGTCAATGGGTAGGTTGTATTTTCCCGGCTTGGTCTGGTCACGTGCTACACTGTCTCTTCCCGGTTAAATTTGGTCACGTATTGTACTATCTCCTGCATGCTTGGTCTGGTCACGTGCTACACTGTTCTTCACGGCTTGGTCTGGTCACGTGCTACACTGTCTCCTCCCGGCTGGGTCTTGTCACGTGCTACACTATCTCTTCCCGGCCTGGTCTGGTCAAGTGGTACACTGTTTCTTCCCGGCTGGGTCTAGTCACCTACTACACTGTCTCTTCCCGGCTGGGTCTGGTCACGTGCTACACTGTCTCTTCCCGGTTAAATTTGGTCCCGTACTGCACTATCTCTTCTTGGCTGGGTCTGGAAACGTGGTTCTCTTATCATTGCTACCATAAAATAAATTATACGTAAGATGTTTGCTTTAGAGCGATTTTGTTCTTATTTTTCCTGTTGAGCGAGAAATACTCACCATAAAATAGAAAGCACAGGCATTTCTGTTTTGTTTGCAGCCAAGTTGGGTTACACTCTAACCACTGAAAGGATAAAGCGATTTTCTTTAACGAGGGTAATGCATGACTTTTTTTTTAACTAATAAACTTGTGGCCCTTGTGGCACGCATTTCACCGCGCGCCTCAAACAGTCGATAATTTATCAGCTGTGCACACCTTGTACAAACAAGCCGCTAAACAGGTGTTGTATCTGTACAGGTGATGTAACTTTAACCAGTTTTGTTTATTTGCTAAGTTCTTAACTACGGACCATCAGATCTCCGGTGAGGGGGGTGGGCAGTTACCAAAATATGATTTACATTTTGCTTGATAAGCCTGAAACTGATATGGTTTTCCCCAAAGAATCTGTCGAACAGAAAGGTTTTTCCAAATGTGTTCCGTGAGATACTCAGTTAAGAGCAGCCACCAGAAACAAACTTAATTAAGATGCTGTAATGCCGAAAAGAACTTTAGTGATAAATACAAATGAAATAATAGCACACATTTAAACGGTGAAAAATGTGTTACCTTAGTGAGGGAGAGTTGAAAAGTGAAAAAACTTTATTAACAGATTATAGGATTGATCTTTAAAAAAACACACCAGGAAACCTTGAAGTAAAGCGCATGGACATTCGAAAGCAAAATTGACTTTGCACTCAAATAATTGTTTCCTCCTTCCCCCTTAAAATCTATTTTCCCCTCAACCCCCCCCCCCCCCACCTCAAATCACATGATTGGCCCCTGATGAACCTGTTACAGAGCCCGTTCAAGCCGAACCACAGACCATAACTAGTGTTCTCAACACAGCCGCGATAGCTCTGAGAGAAGAAAGGGAGATCGGTGGATTTGAGGTGCGTGGTATACAATAGGGCGATTTCCGTTTAACCGTGAAAAACTCGTTCACTACATGTTTACTTCTTGTTTCATCTGCCATGAAAGACAAATTTAGTAATACATAAGTGGTTTTTAGTCAAACTGTTTGTCTGTTGAAACGAAACTCTGTTAGCTGTGTATAGAAAACAGAATTAGCCCTACAAACCAAAATCAAAACAGTACGTCAAATTAACATTTCCAAAATGGCAGCGGGATGACACGAGTCAGTTGCTGAGTATTTGCAGAACCAACCAAAATTTGCCCGTTCAATTTGCCTCTTTTCGTTTCAAGACTAATAAAAAAAAATTTGGTCTAATGACAGCTAGTTACTGTAACAATTGTCGCGTTCCATGTGTTCTTCGTCCTTCACCAACCCATCAGGAAAGCCAGGCTTTCTCTCCGACTCTCCAAGTTAAGCGCTGACTTATAGGTTTTCTTTCTAAAAATATTTTCAAATGAGAGTTTATTTAGCTTTTAAATTATGTGTCCCAGTTTTTATCAACTCTCCACGGTCGTTCGTTAGTTGGCAAAGCAAGAGAAATAACTATCTTTTCAGCGCATAACTTGACAACACTGTCCTCTAAAAACCTGCAGTAAAAGGCAGTCGCATTTCAAACTTTTCACGTTTCATAACAGTGTTTCATAATCTGTATTTCATTTTGTAGATGATTTCTTTTGTCATATTACAGTAACACCCTCTAACAGTTGGACAATACGATTGTAGTCCTAACTGGAACATCAGCTGATGACAAATAAAAACGTGGCGGGGCCCTTGAAAGAAGGCATCTGTATGCATGCTTTACAAAAAGATAACTCGGAGGCTAGTATTTTCTATACATTCGCGGCGAGAATACTGTTCAGATTCAGATAATTCTTTACTCCTATTCGCAGCAAACGCCGGTGTAACATTCGTTTAGCTGCAAAGGGAACCTTTGCCCTATTAACTTATGCTGGTAAAAAACTATGAAAAGTTTAACATGAGATTTTGTGGCCCACAGGTTTGGAACACTATTGACATAAACTTTATTAAAAAAGTAGTTTTATCCTTTTTCATTTCAGGAAAAAAAATGCTTATACTAATTACTTCCTATTCAAATGACTTCCATTTTGTTTTTTTCTTGACATTTATGTGCTCAACAAACAAAACGTTGTAACGCTCTTCAGCTGCTTTTGAAGTCATCATATCATGATCTGTGTGAATTTTTTTTCTGCGACTAGTCCATCTGAACATCTATGATTCCCGACTTTCTGTTGGTATATTTTCAAGTCTAGTGGACACTTGCTTTGATTAGCCCTTGTGTTTATTGCAAGTGACCTGTACAAGTAATCTGGAACTTTTTCTCCGTACTTAGTTATTGCAACTTTTAACGTTATTGAGTTACGTGCTTTTTTATAAGAACAACTTTATAAGAACAATGAGGCTCAAATTCGGCCAAAAAGTAAGAACAACGTAAGAATAATTCAGGCTGGGCTTTGGAATCAAAATTGCAAAGTTTACTTTTCTTAATTAATTCTATTATTCTCCTAAAACTCGACTGTATTGAGTGTTGAAATACAAGTAATGTCGAGATCGATTGAATTAGTTCCATTGCAGTTTAATCGGCTTGGTGATCACTAGGTACTTTTGAGTGGAATATTTTAGGGGTTATTTCTTACTGTTGTTGTTCTTATGAATAATTTTAGAAATACGAACAGTGTAAGAACAATTGAGGCTGATATTTTCCTGAGAAATTAAGAACAATGAGGCTTGGCCAAAACTTACTGGTTCTTATAAATAAAAGGGTGTAAATAAACTAAGCTGTTGTTGTTGTTAATTTTGGAAACATTTTGTAAAAAACACATAGGTCAGCATAAAGCATGATGTCACCAACCAAACTAATAAAACGGAAAATTTGGATTTTGTCTAACTAAATTAATTTTAGAAGTTCAGCTGGTTGAGTCAAACTTCACATGAGCCGAACTATTAGAAAAGTGTCAGTTTGGGTCAGTCGACCAAAAATTAATTAAACACCAGAGGACTGTTTTCTTTTTTGTTGGTTTGTTTTTCTAAAGGGTCTTTTTTGCTCTGGCGAGGAAATATGTTTTCCGCCCTAAGGTTGGGTTAAAAGCCGTGTGCACTACAACCTTTCTTTAATTTCGCGATTTCAGCCTCAAATTGTTCTCAAATTGCTCTTACTTTCTGATATTTCCAAACAGTGGATTAGAATTAGATGCCCGGAATACGCGAAAAAATGAAACTGTCAAAACAGCGTCCTCGAACGTGAAGAGCTTGCTTATCACTCTTCCAGCGCCCGATGACCCAGTTAACTTCAACAAATGAGCAAGTTAAAAAGTGTGTCCGATCAAAACTTCAGCCTGATGATTGTTCATAGCCTGTTCTTAGATTTTGGGCGAATCAGTCTCAGTTGGTTGATCTTGTAAAGTTTGTTCCTATAAAAAAAGCGAATACAACAAATTTTGAAATAGAAAAGAAGGTATCTAGCATCCGCATTCCAGGCAGACGCTTTTCGGCTTTAGCTTACAAAAAGTTTCAAAACTGCCGACATAATTGGGAGGGGCCTTAATTATTTAGTTTTGCTGATCAGGTCAAACTGGTCGGACAAAGTTCAATTGATTCAAGATCAACAATAAAAGCAACCGCAATATTTGCTGTGCTTGTTTAAACTCAAAATGACGCTACTTTGATCCTTTCTAGCGCTTAACGCAACACATGATAAGTTGTGAAACTCTCCTCAACTGTATCCATACTTTCCATTTTAACAATTTATTTTGGAGGTTTTCCTTTTCGTCTAAGTTTGTTTACTGCGTGCAATCAATTTCTATACACGCATTTTTATAAGAACAATTTTATAAGAACAACGAGGCTCAAATTTGGCCAACTTCTTTTTTAACAAACTCTGTCATTTTCCTCAAACTCGATTTTATCGAGCGTTAAAATACTCCAAACGTTGAGATCGATCGATTGCGATTTATTCGGCTTTATTCCTGGTCAGAAGTTAGGTGCATTTGCAATACTTTAGGAGTTATTTCTTACTGTTGTTGTTCTTATGAGTACTTTAAGAACAAGAACAGCTTAAGAACAAATGAGGATGAAAACCCCTAAAAAGTTAAGAACAGTTGGGCTTGGCCAAAAATTTACTGGTGCTTATAAAAAGAGCATGTATTCTCATAACCAAACAACCATTTTCATAAAATTTTCAGGTTCCATACAATAATGAAGTTTCACGTGATTGCTTCTACATTAAGCCTTGCGCTGTTGTGTCTTGTGCAACAAGGTAAGGAATAATACGTAGGGGGGTGGGGAAGTTGTGTGTGTTTGGGAGTGGAAACAGTTTGCATAACCGAACAAGGTGAAAAAATATACAAAACGGACGTAAGTCACCAAAGCTCAAGTACCGTTGTTGTCGTTAGTGTTAAGTTCATCATAAAACGTTCTGTCATCAAAGAAGTGTGTGTTTTGAGGCTTCTACCAACTATTAGTTTTATCGTGCTAACGTCACAAGAGGGTTGCCTTCCATCGCTTAAGAGTTCCCTCAACCCATGAGACAGACTGACCCCCGCCGGGCACAAACCCGGTACTTCATGGTCTCGGGGTATTAGTAAAAATGTGGACGATGGCCGTTGGCTCAGATGAGCTCATCCGCCCTTTTTTCTTATTCCTGCTGGGTGTCGTGCCACCCTCCCCATCAGTAAAGAGACAATGAAAGGGAATGGTTGGGGAGCCAGGTTAGGCTTCGACCACCTGTTCAAGTTCTACTGGGTTACGTATATGTTACCGGTAGCAGACACCATCCTGACTTGAATTATTATTGTTGATATTGTTATTATTATTATTATTATTATTATTGTTATTATTATATTATTATTATTATTAGTATTATTATTGTTATTATTATTATTGTTGTTATTATTATTATTATTATTATTGTTATTATTATTATTGACATTATTGTTATTTTTATTATTATTATTATTATTATTATTATTATTATTGTTATTATTATTATTATTATTATTATTATTACTAGTATTATAAACTACTATTGTAAACATTGTTCTAATTTATTTTTCGTCTTTTCTTTTTTTACTGCAGTCAAAGCCAAGAATATTAGAACTGATTTGTCCATACAACAAATCAACTGACTATGTGTTGTAGTTTTGATAAGGATCTGTTCTGACGATTAAGTCAAAATATTTATTGTTTTTGGGTTAACCTTTGAAAAGTTTAGTTAGAGTTTCTATTCGTATTATATATGTTTAATACCAATCTAGATTGCACTGATACTATTTGTTTGTATACATTTGAAAGTTTTAAAATATTTTTGAAACAAAGTCATCCATGTTTTTAAAAATAATATTATTATTATTGTTATTAATAATAATAATAATAATAATAATATTTTGCTACTATTACTGTTGCTATTGTTATCATTACTATTATTATTATTATTACTATTATTACTATTATTAATCATATTATCTTTACATACATACATACATACATACAAGCTTTATTTAAACACTGTAAAATCTTCAATATTTACATTGTATAGAAATATATATAAAGATATAATCACAGTTTACAGTTTACTTTAACCCTTCTCATGTTAAGATACTGTTAGAAAGAAATTTAGTAAACTATCAGAGAATCGTAAAGCAATCAATTTGATGTACTGTAGTTTTTAAACAGATGTCTCTGCCATCGAGTGCTACACTTGTGTGGGGTTAGGAAAATGCGATCAGGAGCTAACTACCTGCGGCAAGGGAACTGACACCTGCATGACGCTTGTTACAAGTCAGGCAGGAATCAAAATGTGCACTAATAAGAAGGGATGCGAGCTGAACAGGATTGTGACGTGTAAGAATGGCGCGAGATGCAAGGCCAGCTGCTGCAGCGCCGATAAGTGTAACAAGGGGTGGCCCGCCGGGACGTAGCAACACAGCATTTCTGGTAAGCTGTGTCTTTTCCTCATACACTCTTTCCTAGTAAAGTAACCTTTTTATAAAAATGCGAGGCTAAAATAATAGTTATAATAGTAAAAGTAATGGAAATAACAACAGTAGTAGCAACAAGAACATTTACTATAGTCATGTATGTCATTTCTCATTGGTTTTCATGTTCAGTACACGCTTTTTTAAGGACATTTTAGTAAGAACAACGAGGCTCAAATTTGGCCAAAAATTAAGAGCAAGCTTAAAGAACAACCCAGGCTGAGATTTGGCGTCATAAACGCAAGTTTTACTTTTCTTAACAAAATTCCAATGCTTTGCTCAAAATCGATTGATCGAGCGTTGAAATACTCCAAATGTTGAGATCGTACAAACCTCCGTTGCGATTTGTTCGGCTTAATGATCACAAGTTAGGTATATTTGGAATGTTTTAGGACTTGCATCTATATTTTACTGTTGTTCTGCTTAGTTATGAATCCTTTTAAAAGCTAGAACAGCTTAAGAAGAATTGAGGCTGAAATTTCCTGAAAGGTTAAGAACAATGAGGCTGGGCAAAATTTACTGGTTCTTATAAAAAAAAGCGTGTATTTATATTACACGCAGCACCGATATACCATACATGAAAGTGCGATTAAAAATCTTTTACAGTTTAAAACATAAACACGTAATTACTTACTTTGAAATAACATATTCACCATCTTCTTTGGCGCATACAGGCCCTTCGTGCTCTAAAATAGACGGTCCTTTTGCTCTCAGTTGAGTTTGTGCCGTGTGTGGGGGGGTTGGGGTGGATTATTTTTCTCTATAAAGACAACCTGTCTTCAAAAACCCTCAAGGCTACTTCGGGTTGCTTCAATTTATACTTAAGGATTTTGACTGCTTTATCATGAAAACTATTGTACATCAGAGTGCAGATAAAAAGTATTTTTGTTGTTGCAAAATGCCATAAGTTTAAGAACATACTAAGAACATTCCGAGGTTGAGGAAAGGCGAAGAACTATTGCTGTAGATATGTGTACTGTCCAAAATCATATAAAACAATTTTTTCTTCGGTTATGTTTGTCAGTGCAACACTTATTTTATATAAAAAAAAATTCATACGAACGCGAGGCTTACTATGAAGAACATGCTAAGAACATTCGCGAGGCTGAGAAAAGCAAAGGAGTTTAGCTTTGAATTCTCAGCACAAAATCATGGAAATAGTTTGGTCATCTGCTATAAACGTTCGTCAGTACAACATCGCCGATATTGTACCAACCTCGTCCCGAGGGCCTTCTGGAGCGACCAGCCATTTTGAAAAATACCAAGAAGGCCCTGGGGACGAGGTTGTGCACAACATTGTTCTTACATTTTTACAGCGGCAGGCTCCCATGCGCGCATGCTCTTTGATTCTTTGTTGTTGCTTGTTCGTCCGCCATCCTTAAGCTTTAAAATAGCTTCTCTTTCGTAGTTCTAGAGTTGTCTCCCTGCTATTACTGGCGTAGTATTTTCTTGCCGGCCAGGGTAGAGGCTGATTGGTTGAGCGTGTTTACGCTTCACATTTTAAGAACAACGAGGCTAAAACCTTCAAATGACTGTCATATATATGAGAGTCTTAAGAACATTTTGTAGCCGGCTCAGCCCAAAAGTTAAACGTTTTTTTTAAAAAAAGAAGAGGGTGTATTGTCTACAGTTTATCCGTTGCAAGGTCCAGTATCACAAGGTAGATGACAGAGCATTCTCCGTTGTTGCCGCATATACAAAATGGATCAATTCTCGTTAAAACTTCGCTCAAGACCTCCTGTTTAAATACATATAACAAAAAAATTGTTCCCTGATAAGTTTTTGAAGGTACAAAATTTCGCAATTCAGCCCTTAATGGCAAGACAAAAAAACAAAAGGAAACAAAATAAAGCAAAGCGAAACAAGACAGCACCAGACATTATACACAAGATAGGTGCATTGGAATAGATGTTCCATTTCTATATACTAAATTAAAAACAGAAATTCGCGGTTGAAAGTCTCCAAGACTATCTTGTGTTTTGTAATGATTTTTGTCCCTTTTCTGTTCCCCAGAGTTGACGAGCAAGCAGGCAGCCATCTTCATTTGCGACGAAATATTGCGGCTTTGTGGACCTCTTTTCATAACAGATTGTAAAACGCAATTGTAGACTTGTTTAAAACCAGAACATTGCTTGTCTTGTTGTTTTGCGTATTACACCGAAACTTAAGTCTCGTTTACACTCGTGCCGTGTGCCGACACGCAAATTGTGGCGTTACAAACGCTGTAAAAGGGAACGCTTAGCGGCACAAAAACCAGATATGTGACGTATCACCCGAGAGCGCGCGCAGATGTACCTCGCGTTCCAAAGAGCACGAAAATATTTCGGGTAAATCGTCCCCAACGTAAACCCCTGGTGATGTCCACGTACCCCTGGATACCCGGCTTACGTAACAATTTTTGAGTTATATCGAATTTTTGTCCAGATTTCTTACGGTTTTAACCGCCAGTTAAAACCTTTCCCGCCAAACTGGGCACGTGCTTTGTTGCTGGCGCTGAGAAATCGAGGCTGATATTGTTTATGGATAGCTCCTATTTATATTTATTGTTATTATTTATTAGTTTTATTTTAGGTTTTTGTAAACTTTTGTTATTGGGGGCTCTCATGACAACCATGTCTTTTAATAGTTGTGTAACTATTACGCCCCACAAAAATTTCAATTTTTCATCTGAATCGTGACGCGAGCGAACGAATATTTTTATTAATTTTTTTGATTAATACACATATAGCCTTAAAAAACAAAAACAAAATGCAATAAAGCAGCAAACAGTGCTCAAAACACCGGTACTCGCTGCGAAAAACGAGGTACATACCAAAAAAAAATTGATGCAGCAATGATATAATTTCCGGTACGGGCGGTGATGATAGACTAATATTCTATTTTGTGGGCCTCAAATTAGAATTTACTTCATTGAAAAAAACCCAGCTAAATTAAGTTTCACACAAATCAAGAACAACGTCCAACTCTCCTTCAAGTAACTTTATTCTTTCTCTCGACCAATAAATCTGCTTAACTTTACTCCAATGCATAAGAGTTGTCAATTTTTACATTTGTTATAAAATAAACTTTTTACAAATTCCTATACATAGATAGGCAAGGGTCGAAAATGTTACATCTTTGTTTAATTCAAATTTGGCAGCTATGAAGATTTTCTTAAAGGTAAATTTTTCAAAATAATGTTAATTAACTGTGTACTAAAAAAACACCTTTCTACCGTATTTCGTTTGTACTCTTCACAACAATCTGGTAAGGGGCGTCTACCTTGAGAGAAAATAATCGTTTGTGCTTCGTTTCATGCGACACTTTACGGCTAGCTATTGTAAAGTAATTACAACGTCATTGTAGGACATAGAAATCAAATATTGTAACCAGTCACCGCTTTGAAGTAGTTTTCGCGAGGAAAGAAGATACGGCGAAAAACAAAAGATGTTCTGAGACTTTGCTTTGCCGAACCCAGTCCCCCAAATGGTAGAAGCCGGCGGACAAACTACCAATTTGAACAAAATTACAAATATCAATATTTACTATAAAACACACACGAAAACGGATAACTAGATCGAATTACATTTTCTATCTCAAATCAGTGCTATGAAAAAGGCAGACCAAAGCATGCCAAAAAAAACGAAAGCCGCAAATGGATGTTTTTGAAGAATAATTCCAGTTGAAACAGAACACGAGAACTCCTGTAGGTAGACTAGTTTAGATGCCTGCATATTTCCTCTGTAAATTGCGAGCACGACGATTGCCCTCCAAGATCGCCAGTCAGCACCTAGGAAACAACCACAGAGGCGGTAATTTGACCAAACGAAGACAGACATTTAGCACCGCAAAATTGCGAAAGCAATGACTGTCGTTAAGGCCCTGTCACACTGTACAATTTCTTCAGCAACTTGTCTCGCATTGCCGTTGCGAGAGAAGTTACTGGAGAAATGCACAGGGTATTAAACATGGCTTGTCTCGCAATCTTCTTGTTGCGCGAAGCGTTGCACGAAGTAGAACTTAGCTCTACTTTACGCAGCGGATTGCAGCAACTGACAAAACCATTGCAGTGTATCAACCCTTCCCCCCCCCCTCCCCCACCCCGCAACTTGTTTCGCAATTTTACGGCAGTTTTAACAAGGGCGCATGCGCCTACTTTTTGTTTTTCGGTCCAAAGAGTATTATTGCGCAGTGTAATAAGGCCTTAACTTTCAGTTTCAATAGCGCTTGGATTGTGTTACTTTCGGCGGGTTCGTTACCTTGGGGGTGTCATTACTTTTAGGGGGGTCGTTACTTTTTGGGGGGTTACTTTTGGGGGGTTGTTACTTTTGAAGGGTCGTTACTTTGGGATAACTAAATTTGTCTTTTCGATGAACATTTTTTACGCAGTTTTGTTACTTACAAAACACACTTACTTATGTTCCTGATTCTTATTTCACCTGCCTTGCGTTTAGAACAACCAAATTGGTTGGTGGTACTTTGCATTACATACCATGAATATCAACTAAGTAAGAAAGAAACATAAACGCTGTGTTTGATACGTTTATGTTGGAATCGACCGAGTTTTACGCTGACGTTCACTGATTAATACTCATTGATGATAAAGACGTACCACACGTCGGAGTGTTTTGTTTGTATATTTAAGAGGGACTCGTTACTTTTGGGTACAAAACTTTGTCTGTTCAATGATTACTCGCTTATGCAGCTTATGTCAGTTGTAAAGAACATTTTAGTTTATATTTTCGCTACTTATTCTACTTGCATATAACATGTGTCGAGTTTAGAATGATCAAAAATTGGTCCTTTGTACTACGTGCAATGAATAACCACCTACTATGAATGAAACAAAGAAGCTGTGATTACCACGTTATCGTTGGAATCGACTGTCAGTTCCGGTCCGTTGGGGGCAAACTAATCATTGTAAAGCACCTTTAAGCATATTTAAATGAAAAAGGCGCTATACAAATGCACCACCTTATTTATAAGACATCACAACAGTACCTTTCCTTCCCGGATGGTTTCAAACACTGCATTTTCCACCTGATTGGCGTGTTCATTCAGCTTCATGTGACGTAACATCATCACAGCGCTGAGCAGTAGCGCAGTGGGGTTGGCCTTGTCCTGTCCAGCGATATCAGGGGCCGTACCGTGGACCTGAAATGAATAGTAACACATTATGTTAACAACGGTAGCTCTAACAGAACTGAGTGGACTGTGCATTTTGGTCGTGATTTCAGAAAAGAACAAGCATCATGTAAATAGTGGTAACTGAACCGAGTGTAGTGTAATCTGACATTATTTCAGGTTTTTAACTGAAGTTAAGATAGTTTCAAGTTCTTTTCAAGTAATGTAGTTGCGACTTACGGACTCAAAGATTGCCACACCGTCAGCACCAATGTTCCCACTAGGCGTCAGGCCGAGACCGCCGACCAACCCCGCACAAAGATCGCTGGCACAGAAAGAACAATCTACTGTTAAAGCTATCCGAAAATAAACTTTCCTAAAATCCCTAATGTGCTCAGTGCCTCATTGGTAAGAGCTCAATAACAACAATATTAACGGGATGTGTTAGAACAAACTTTAAATTTAAAGTTTCTGGAGATCCTCCTCCATCTTCAGTAGGTTTGTGGTGATTCGAGCGTTCTTGAAATATGTCTATTCAGGTGAAAACAAATATGCATATGTTCTACTACATCTTTTTATTATTATTAACTGTGCTTACAGGTATTTCACAACAATTCTTAATGTCGAACTCTTTAACTAAAACGTAGCCAAAAGTCAAAATGGTCTCAAACCAACTCAATGATGGCTCGCTAAGCTTTCATCACCTATCTCTAAAACGTCATAGAAACCTCATTGTGTTGGGAAAGATACTGCACTTTATCATACCGGTCCTTCAAACCCGATCAGTGATAATCCTGGGTTAACTCAATACAGGACAAAAATTGACCCAGTATTGGTGCCAATCAGAATTTGAACAACCGGGTTCAGTTGGGTGTAAACGGATCAACTTCTTTGTTGTCACCACCAATCAGCTCTCTCTATACTGAAGCTATACAATTTGCAAGGAGAAGATAAGTGTTAAACAACATAATAGGCACAAAATAGTTACAGGCTGACAAAAGGAGCATGAAGTCACAGGGCTGAGGTAATCTTGACTTCACAGCTGAAAGGTAGAAAGCTGTTATATTTACAACTCCATCATTCTATCCAGCTCACACTTACCTTAGAATATCTCCATACAAGTTTGGCATCACAAGGACATCAAACTGCGAAGGGTCCTTGACAATCTACAAACATGAAGAACTCAGTGTTCAGACATACAGTCATATGCATGTTAGGACAGTCAAGTTTAAATCTGTAGGAGGAGCAGTGAATATATGTACAGTGACATGATACTGTTAAAATAAAAGAAACCAATGTCGAAACTAGTGTGCCTAGAGGAGGTATATATAGCAGAAATGAATACTGAATCAAATGTTCTATGGCAAGTCTGGCAAAGTACTAAATTCCAAGACTTTCAAGGACTTTTGGGCAAGTTGGGCTTAGGGTTTTCAAGATGCACTGGCTTGAAGCATAGTTGTCTTGACGAACAAATTATAACAAACTCTCACACATATAACGCTTTTGAGTTAGATAATTGCTTCTCACGCGTTATTTACTTGGTATGATCCTTTTGGGTCCTTGAATGTGAGTTTTAGAATTAGTTAACGGACATGTGTTATAGCGTTAACGACAGCAACTGAAAGTTCTCGGTTCTATGTTAGAAGGAAGTGAACTTCTGACTAGTCAATTTCTCAGGTTTCGATCGCGTTTGAATGGGGCAAGTGGCGGATTAGGGGAAATTCGTCTGTTTTAGAATTTTTTAATTTTTTGAGGACCACGTTTCTGGCGGCTAAATTGTTAGGGTGGAAAGTGAGTGTGAAAGGAATTCGCTCTTCATCGTTTGATGCTGGTGGTTTTAAGGCGGTTTCTCTATTGACCTTTTTGACACGATTGAGAGCTCTAGATAAGATATTGTCAGGTAAGCCGCGTTCGGAAAAGAAACTAGACATTTCATCGCATTTGGAGTTGAAGTCCGAATCATTGTTGCAGAGTCTACGGAACCTGAGAAATTGGGAGTACGAAATTGAGTCTTTGACGTGAGATGGGTGAGAAGATGAGTAGAGAAGGTTACTGTGCCAGTCTGTGGGTTTGTAGTGAAGGCTGGTTGCCAAATTATTGTCTTGGACAGAAATACTGTGATCGAGAAAAGTGACTGACTTTATATCAACAGTAATTTTTGACCCATTTTTCTGTTTATGAGTTGACATGTGGCTGGCGCAAAGGATAATTCCTAAATTGGGGATTTTCTTTTCTATTAAAGCCAGTGTATCACTCGTCCGAAAAATTTGGTTTTAGTGCCCTGAGCGGACTCGAATCCACGTCTCCCTGGTTACTAGTCAGGCGTGCTATCCACTGCACCATCAGGACTCGCCATGCTGGCAGCAGAACGAGTTAACGAGGTGCATATGAATAGCCCTGAGTTTTCTTCCGAGGGTTCGAGTCCCGCTCAAGGCACAAAAACCAATTTGTTCGGACGAGTGTTACATTGGCTTTAATAGAAAAGAAAACCCCCAACGTAGGAATTTTGACCTAAAGGTTAATGGATGTGATACCCCTTCCTTTTACGCAAATCACTGATCAGTGCATCTCTGGATACTGTATCTTACATTGAGGCAGGTTGTGTCCAAGTACATCTCTCGATACTGAACGCCTTTGTTCCTCTCAGCAACCTCACGACAGCACTGCAAGAAAAGACCATCTGACCTCCTCCTACAATGACACGATTGGCACTAAATCAGTAATAAATGTAAATCTTAGGTGTTTTAGACCACTTTTGCCAACTACAAAATAAATAGAAATGTAGAAAGGATGAAATGGAGTAACTGAGAACCATATTCTAGAGGCAAAGCTTAAGAATCAGGTACAGTACTAGTGTTCAAGGTTTATAGCACAGTTGGTAAGATCTCTGACTGCAAACCAGGAGATGCTAGGTTCACTGGACCCCAGACTGGTCACGGTTTTAACTTTCAACAACCCCGTTCACTTTTCACCAAGCTGTTGGTCTGGTTCCATGAAATTTTATGTCTGGGGGCTTTTTTTAAAGAGAGCATACACACTACATAGAATAGTACGGTAATTGTGTTGTTTTGGTGAAGGGTCCAATGGGAGAATACGCCCTTTAACAGCCACAACAACAGCAACATCCTACGGATGCTATTGAATAGTTTCCTTCAAAAGCGAAGTATCATTATTTTAATTTAACAGGATGGCTCTTTCAAATATCCCTTTCCTTGACTGGGCCTGGGTTCTCATCCACCTCCCTCTAATCACTACGGGAACGGGCCCAATCGGTACAAGGCTTATAACTCCCGGGGACTTACCATATGACCCCTTGGGACCCATTCATTCCAATTTATTATTACACATTTTTTTTTTGCCCTTGAGAGAGCCTGGGTTCTCATCTACCTCCTACAAATCACTATACGAAAGTGGCCTCTTCAGTGCTAGACTGATATCCCCATCAGTTATTTTCTGCCCTTGGCTAGGCCTAGGTTCTTATCCACCTCCCTCTAATCACTGCAGGAACGTGGCCCCTTTGGTACAAGGCTGATAACTCCCGGGGACCCATGTATTCCAGTTTAAGATTTTACAGTTATTTTTTGCCCTTGACAGGGTCTGGGTTCTCATCCGCCTCCTCGAAATTCTTTATAAGAAAGTGGCCCTTTCAGTGTTTGACTGATTTCCCCAGGGGATCCGCGCATATTAATTTACAATTCAATACAATTATTTTCTGTCCTTCACAGGGCCTGGGTTCTCATCCAACTCCCTCTTAACACTACAGGAACGTGGCCCCTTCATACTAAGCTGATAATCCCCGGGGACCCATGTATTCCAGTTTAAGATTTTACAGTTATTTTTTGCCCTTGACAGGGTCTGGGTTCTCATCCGCCTCCTCGAAATTCTTTATAAGAAAGTGGCCCTTTCAGTGTTTGACTGATTTCCCCAGGGGATCCGCGCATATTAATTTACAATTCAATACAATTATTTTCTGTCCTTCACAGGGCCTGGGTTCTCATCCAACTCCCTCTTAACACTACAGGAACGTGGCCCCTTCATACTAAGCTGATAATCCCCGGGGACCCATGTATTCCAATTTACAATTTTACAAATATTTTTTTTTGCCCTTGACAGGGCCTGGGTTCTCATCAACCTCCCCTAGCCACTTAAGGAAAGTATATCCATGCTAACTACTGAAAGGCTATTTTCTGCTCCTCATTACCTTTTCTTACACTACAGTGTTGTAGAATGATTTTGGGAACACTTTTCAGATGTTAAATGCCCTGTCACACTATTGCGTATGAGAAAAACGTATTAGTTGCGTATGAAAATTTAAAAACGGATTTTCATACGGTCAATGTGCCATTCCGAAAAAAAGAGTTGTTCGTACACTTACAGTTCTGAAATTATGAGTAAAACTATAAGTAGCATAACGGTCGCCTGCACATGGCCAGCGTATCGCCAGCGTATTTTACCGATGAGTAACGTACCTTTAGCGTAGCTATTGCGTATTCAGCGTATTGTTAGCGTATGCTTAGCGTATAAACCATACGTCTGAGTACGCACAAAATTTTTAAGCATGCTTAAAAACGATACTCTGCCCAGTGTATGCCACAATATGCGAGCGTGCTTGAAACGTATACAACCTATGTTCATACACTGACATCTGCTAGTACGATACGTAGTGGTGTGACAGGAATAGAACAGTAGTGACTTCACCATTTTAGCTCCAGCCAGTTTATAAGTACGCATAAATTCTCCTTCTTACATTATCCACATAAATTGTTTGGTAATGAGATTAAAGCAATAATCGTACACAGCAATTTATCTCAGATGAAAAACAAAATTTTCCCAATATGTTAAAGAGAAAGTTTAAGATAGTCCTGCAATATGTCATATGGTGTGCTTTAGGCTGACAGGGTTAACGCAATGCTATTAAGTGAAAGGTATTTTATAAATCACACCAGCACTATGCACTTCACAAGAATCATCTGAAGAGATGGAGTGTGAAAAAAGGAAGAAGAAGAAGAAGAAGAAGAGAAGAAGAGGAAGGTAGTGTCATATGAAGGTAACTCACATTATATTTGCCTTGTGAACTGCGGTGACTGTCTGTCGGTTGTTGGCTTTTGCATAATCAAAAGCAAACTCAGCAACTCTCATGGATGCCTCGCGTGTGATAAGTTTAATACTCTGAACCACTCCATCCACAACCTGCCAGCACCAGGAGTTATGTACTTAGTTACAGGGCAAAACCATATGTTATACAGTTATCCCCCGAAGTGGAGGTAACTAGGGATGGGTATTTACCGACCCGGGAAGAGGAGAGGTAAATGTCCGCCGCTGGTCACCAACACTGAGGGGGATAAATGTTTACGTATTTGCCAGATCAGTTAATAGATACAGACACTTCAGCGCCCGTACCGTCACGCACGAATGCTAAAAAGTAAATAGCGGTGGATATCTACTTTTTACAGTTCAATCAGAACGTGTGAAAAGTGCTATCTTCTTGTCTGGCAAATACTAAACACAGTTAACACTAATGTACATCTTTTTAAGACTGAGGATTAGAACAATCGTGTCATTGCACATTGAGAAGTTAATGTGAAGTTCGTAGCGCAATGAAGAGTTATCATTTGTTATTGTTTGTGTTTAACTGTGCATAGGCAGAACTGGAGTAGAAAGAACACACGAATACATGCAGAACACTTCCAGTGAGATTATGATTACATTACAAGTCTGACTTGAAAGTAATTGCTGCCTTGTGAAGTTCAGAACACTTACATCACATACTCAAGGTGCTTTGTACTTACAACATGTTCTATACCACTGGATTCTCCTTCTGTGTTCTCTATGATCGTAAAGATATCTGCATCATGGATTCTAGATACTAACAAAATGTTCTGTACCACTGGATTCTCCTTTTGTGTTCTCTCTGATCGTTCCAACACCTCTATCATGGATTCTAGGCTCTTGCAACTTGTTCTATACCACAGTATTCTCCTGTGTTTTTTTATGGTTGTCACATTACCTACATCATGGATTCTGGGTTCTTACAACATGTTCCATACCACTGTATTCTCCTTCTGCGTTCTCTCTGATCGTCACAACACCTCTATCATGGATTCTAGGCACTTACAACTTGTTCGATACCACAGTATTCTCCTTCTGAGTTCTCTCTGATCTTCACAATATCTACATTATAATGGATTCTAGGTACTTACTGTTACAACATGTTCTATGCCACTGGGTTCTCTTTCTGTGTTCTCTATGATCGTCACATTACCTACATCATGAATTCTAGGTACTTACAACATGTTCTACACTACTGGATTCTCCTTCTGTGTTCTCTATCACTATGATCGTCACATTACCTACCCACATGGATTCTAGGTACTAACAACATGTTCTATACAGCCGGATTTTCCTTCTGTGTTCTCTATGGTCGTCACATTACTTGCATCATCGATTCTAGGTACTTACAACATGTTCTATACCACTGGATTCTCCTTCTGTGTTCTCTATGATCTTCACAATATCTACATCATGGATTCTAGGTACTTACAACATGTTTTATACCACTGGATTCTCCTTCTGTGTTCTCTGTGATCGTCACATTAACTACATCATGGATTCTCGGTACTTACAACATGTTCTGTACCACTGGATTCTCCTTCTGTGTTCTCTATGATCGTCGCATTACCTACATCATGGATTCTAGGTACTTACAACATGTTCTATACCACAAGATTCTATTTCTGTGTTCTCTATGATCGTCACATTTCCTACATCATGGATTCTAGGTACTTACAACATGTTCTATACCACTGTATTCTCCTTCTGTGTTCTCTCTGATTGTCACAATATTTACATCATGGTATTCTGTAGGATACCCTTCAACTGATCGGCATGGGCGAACATTGGCAAACAGGTTAAACACCCTGAAATGTAATACTTGTAAGAAATACAGTTATCACATACACAAACATACATGTACACTGTATATTATATGACACCAAAACAAGCACTTATTAAGTGTCAATCAAAAAGTTTCCATACCGCCTCAATGTAAGGTTAAGCGAGACATGACCTTTTCCAATCTTGGTTTCTAATGGGCCTAGAACGAAAAGGCACTTTGATTTAGACTTGTAAAATAACCACATTAATGGATCCTTAACCCGACCAGGCAAGCATTATGTAAATTTCAACCCTCCTAGGCAGCAAACACAACAAATGCTCTGTTGCTAAATTTTCCTCAACAGTTTCCACTCCTTCCTTTTAAACAGTTTGGGAGATTGTTTTTCTTTTTTTCATAATGAATAGCATGCAATGTGTGATTAACTTCTTTCTTTTACAACCAATTAACTCATTTAATTTGTATTTTAACTGTACATGCAAGGAGTAGAAAAATGTTGATAAACTTGTAGCAGCTGAAAGGGTTCAATTCAAAGATATTACCAGGATCTCTCAGATAAACATCATAACAAAAATATCAAGCTTTTAAGTAATTCCAGGTTTTATTCAATCTTTTCTCAAATCCAAGGAAGGGCTTCAAGGCAGCGTACGAGATCGTGAGATCATACTTATGCCTTCCTTCTTTTTCTCAAAAATGAAGTTTTTATAGCTACCAATAATGATAAATACTGAATCCATCAAGGACGGGGAGATAAAGTTTACAGTTCTCCCTCCAAGTGGACCCCTAAAGTTTTACTCTATTGTTAGCCCACCTTTGAGTCCAATCTTGTTGGCTTTCATTGAATTTATTGTCTGGACAGGAACAGTAGTTTTACCATCAGGTAATATGACTGGTGCAACACTAACTTCCTCCCATTCAACTGGCACCTGCCAAAAACCAGTTCAACATACACACATCAGCCGTAAATATTAAAGAAATTGATAAACTACAAACACATGATTGTAGTGTACGTCCTTGCAAAAAACATCCATCGATGCAAGCTGTTGTACCTCGTCAATGGATGTTTTAATTGAACTTCTCTACCTGTACATATGTGTTCTATCCCACACTCAGGGTTCAAAATAGCCGCCGGCTGCCGGCGATAGTCAGCAATTTTAGGACCTTACCGGTGGTTTTTAATTGAATTTGGCGATATAGTTTAAGATTAGCATTCGGCAAAATTGCTATTGTCCCAAGGTCCTAAGTCAATTGTGTATGCAAAACCAAGAATTCCCTTCTAAATAGCAATCTTTATTTTTCATCAACCAGGGTGTGTTCGACACGCACTAAGAAAGGTTGAATTGTTTCTTTCTTTAAAAAACATTATACGTCGTAAACTGAGTATGTTCAAATTGATTGAAATACACCCGCTGAAAAACAGCTGGCAAACTTTTTGGCTATGGAAAACAGCCTACATAATTAGGCATATATTATTAATGTTATTTTGAACCCTGAAACTCCAACTAAAACCCCCACTTACCCAATACACCCCCACCCTACAGAAACCCCCACTCACCCCGCATATCCCCCATCCCACTTTAGTGCCCTCATACACCACACATCTCCCACCCTACTCAAACTCCCACACACTCCATACACCCCTCCCTCTACCCATACATCTACATATCCCTAATAATGATGCAGACATACACAGAAACCAAGAAGAAACTAGTCTATAAAATAATTCACCTGAGCAGCTGCAAAAATCTGCTTTACTGAAGCAGATATTTCTGGACCAATTCCGTCACCTGGAATGAGTGTCACTTTTCTTGTCTGCAAAAAAGAAAAAAAATGACACTTTAATTTAAAGACATTTAACACTAGCAGCTTCTTAAACATGTATAATAATATAATAGATGAATAATATAATTATTAAGACAAGCATATGCCTGCCATCAGCACCCAACAATCCTGGGGGGGTACTCCCATACATTGACAATATGGGTATGTGCCGTTGGCCAGGGTATGGTTTTCAGACCTTCAAGTTTTGAACAGAATATATAAATCAGGAAAATAATGTTGGAGACATATGGACATGTATCAAATACGTGTAATTCTATTTTAGGCTATAAAACCTGTTTTAGGAATCCAGTTCAGAAAATGGTATCAAAACCAAGCTAAATTATATATAAATTATGATGGTTATTAAACCTTACCTCAGTGGAATATGCTCTGCGGCTTGCAACCTGAGATCCACCAGCCTTTCAAATTGACAGAAATTAATACGAAATTGAGTGTTTGCATAAAACCAGCTAGTAGCCTTGTATAGCACAGCTGACTAATAATAAATAAATATTCTATTCCCTGGGATCGAGATGGGAGATGTTTTCCTAGTCAGATGTAAGGAAGGCTTAAGCCTGGTGCACACAGAGCAAAAAGGCTTGTGAGGCCATTAGCTCAGCTGTTTTCTTCTGTATGCGTATAAATTTTGGTGAAGCAAAAATTATCAAACATGTTAGATATTTGTCTCATGACTCCATGAGGCAAAACTCACCAAAATTTACACACACAAGGGAGGAAGTAGTTGTCAATGAGTGATTGGCCTCATGAGACTTCTTGCTTAAGTAGCTGTTTCTTTTTGTGAGCCCTGGGCTTTATCGTGCATCTTTTAAGGTATAGAATTGACTGAATGATGCTTTTTAGGCCACAGGGAGACAATTCGTAAAGTTCGAGAAGATCGACTGAAAATCTCATACATTTGCTGTAAGTGTTTGACACGCTTACTGAGCTCATAAATTTGCTGTAATTTGTAACAGCTGACTTCAGTTTGTTTACAGTGATCAAAAGAAATCCCCCATAAATGCTATATTTTCTCCCCTGTGAACTCCAAAACACGAAATATAGATAGTTATCAAAACGGTTTTTGCCCTCAACCGATTCCAGGAAACGCTCTCAGGATGCGGTGGATGCAGATTTTACCATAGGATGCGATTCTGCATTGCCGCATCCTGCCAGATGCCCTGCCTATTAGTTGAAATATGGTGTGTTTACCATGCCATATGCTGGTAATTAATTGTGTTTTAAAAGAAAGGTTATTGACAGATAACCGATTGTTTCTTCAGTTGTATGAATTGGAATAAAGACTATAAAATGCACGTTTAAATTTTTAAACTTTAAAACAAGTCAATTGGCAAGTACATGTGAGTGATCTCAGAAGAATTACGTTTTAATACAGACATACATGTATATCTGATTAAAATGTTACCTTCTTGATGATTCCTAATTCTGTGTGTTTAATCTTGTGGCTGAAGCTAAGACTACATTGCAGCTACTTACATATTTGATATTCAATGCACTTATATAGCACAGTGATCAAGTTCAGTAATCTTGACCAAAACTGTACATACATGTATCATAATTCAAAATTATGACTGCAAGGAACAAGACTATACAGTGATATTTTCGGTGTTCATACTTTGATATACATGCATAAAAGTGTTTAGGTGAACTTGAAGCATTCTGCCAACTTCAAATATACCACTGGCAGTGGCAGTGATGCAAGTAATTAATTTTAAATGAACAATGTGATGAACTAATACTCATCAATCCCTGGTATTAGTAAAGCTGATTCAAGATTGTTTACCAAAAAGCATATTATAGGGGCAACAATGAGAACTCACCAATGCATGAGCAATATTCGATTGCCTGGATGAACAGGATAAGAAGGCATTGCCATTTTTCCTTGCTGCAGTCAGTGCCGGAGTAGTGTTGAAAACTGATACAAATCTTCGCAAACTCCCCGCCATCTTGGTTTGTGTAAACGTGACCCACAATTCCATGCGGCAGGTAACGCAACATATTCGGTTTATTTCAACCACAGGCACCCCAGTGACCACCTCAGTACAACCTTTTGGTAAGGACGACCAAATCGCAAAGTCGTTGTTAGGTCAAATATCGCGACCGCCTTCCTGTTTAAATACTACTAAAAATTCAAAATCTAGCGGGAGGACTTTTACTTTTAGGGGGCTGCGAAAAAGTGCAGAGAATTTTCATCTTTTCCTGTGTCAATCCGCCATGTTTTCATTTAAAGCCCTGCTGATCAAAGATAATTTGCGTTCGCAAAGCGCGGGTGTTGGATGAAAGCGTAAGAAAGAATGGGCGGGGAAACAAGCCAGGTGGGTCTTGCACCATGTGTGATGCGTGGAGTACTTGGCTGTGTGCGCTCGAGAGCAAGAACATTCAAAAATGGCGGGTCAAAAAAACTTTGAAGCACATACAAAAGTTCACTGTTACAAATGAACGGTAACACATTTTTCATTGCTGTTTGGCAGTGGTCATCTCTGTACAATTTGCAAACTCTGAGTAGTGAAAAATAGAATCATTCTTAAATCTTTTACAAATCACAGAAAATATCTATGAAATATTAAAATGAACTTTTCCTAAACTGGTTGTGTTTGAAGCGTTCCTTCGCCCTGAAGCAGCCTAACGCTCAGTCTTTAACAGATATGTTGTTGCTCTTATTGGTATCCAAATTTGGTTTTGAAATTTTTTGAACTTTTAACGAGCGATCCGGTCGGGTGTAATATAGACTACTTCGGTGACGCGCTGTATGACGAAAACAATGAGATATAAACATCTTTGCAATGCAATGCTGCGTAGGCGTGTTCAGTTTTACAATAAAAGCTTATTAATTTGTAAGAAAAGAGCTTTTATCACCTGTCAGTCCTAGTCTGCGATCGTTAAAGCCAATTCAAAACGAGCGACGAGCAGAATTTCCGACTCTTAAGCAAGATACCAGATCGCTCTGTTTGCACCTACGTGAGCCTGGTGCGCTCGCGCAAGCACGCGCAATCAGCGGCCCAGGCCGCGCGCGCTAAGAAACTCTATTGGTCGCGGCGAGTAAGCGCGAGTTTCTGCCCAAGAGTAGGCCGGAAAGTCTCTGATTTGTTCGTTTGCTAACTTCCCCGCCAAACAGATTATTTTACTCCACTTATGCTGCTTTTTAAAAACATTTAACTTTTGGTCAAAGGCATCGGAAGCCGCGGATAACGAGTAGAATCGGAGGGGG
>JAOBRG010293313.1:0-15851 GCA_027574985.1 Umimayanthus nakama
AATTTAGGAAATGGAGAAATTGAAAATTGTGGTTTTAGCGCAATTAGCTTGTGAGTCAGTTTTAGTGTAATTACCTTGTGGCCCAGAATCGGTCTTTTACTACTACTTCCGTGATCTTTTCGTTTCTTTCTTGAGTAAAGGCTTTCAATGAGCTTCTCTTTGTCATGAATTAGATAAAAACTGAAGATGACATTGCGTCGAAAGCGTTTGAGAGTGTTTTAGCTTTCAAGACAAAGCCAAAAGTGTATATTTTAAATTTTATTGGCGTTTTATTGTGAATATTCTGAGTGTGTAATCTTGTAATCTCTTTACATGAGGTTTATAACTTATGTATTCTGCCGAACCCAGTCTTTGAAATAGTTTAGAAGGCGGAAATAAATTACTGGGGAGCCGTGATTAGTGGGGAGAAGAAAGGTATTTAAAAGCGCAAAAAAGTTGTTAGATTTCAACAAACACTACCACTATGTATGTATACACGAGCAAGTGCCAAGTCACGGATAGCATACGAGCTGACGTTCGTCCATTAAGTATTAACTCTAAAAATTAGTTTTAAACTTTCATTACATCCAAATCCCCCATCATTTTTCGTCCCAAGTTTTTGAATTTTTATCAATTATGGTACTTTGATTCAAATTATTTATTTTTTAAAATTGAAATGGAGACGTCGCTGGTTTTGATGTAACTGAGCTTGAAATGTTGCTTCCACTTAAAATGGCTTTGAAAGTTTGATCAAACTGGACGATTTGCTTCAACTAATGCCTGCATGAAATGATATCAAGAGTGTAAGAGAACAGAATGACCCTACAAGTATAATTGTATTTCGACACGGCCGCTGATGTAGTTTCCCCCTTTTGTCTAGGGTCCCATCCGCTTCGTTACTGGCAAGTCGTGATAAACCTCTTGGTTGACGATGACAGAGAAGTCAGGGACTGTATGGCCCGCGGAGTCGTCAAAATTATGCAACATTGTCCCGACCAGATTGGTGAGTTGATGATGAATTGTTCGTGTCTATTTGAAACGTACTAGTAGTAAAGAGTGACAGTTTTCGTGCGAAGCAGGCGTTCTGGAAGATTTTTAGGCGAACAATTTCTTCCACGGATCAGAGGGCAGGAGGAAACAGAGTACGAGCGCAGCCGGTGGGTCTTTCGGGCAGGCGTCTCTTCTTTGTCTCTCCCCGTGCTCCAGATATTATGTTTAGCGCGGTTAATTGCGAAGAGCAAGCTTGGCGAGATTCCCTCGACACAAATGACGCCTGTTTCTAATGCTTATTTTATGTTCGCTGGACATCAATTTCACAGTTTTCCTTTTCGTAAAAGGTCAGCGGTGCCATTTTGAACAACAAGCTATTGTCTAGACTGCGAGCCGTCCCTTTATTTCGCTAATTCCGAGCCGGGAATGGAAGATTCCTCGGTTTGGCCGTGTAGCGTATTGCAGATGGGGGAATGGGACTTGAGCAGAAATAAAGGGACTGCAGTCGTTTCATAGTAGTTTTAATTCCAAGTCGCACCAGTGACTAAGAGTTCCAATTGCTCGCTCGCGGCTTTGCCGCTCATTTTTCACTGATATACTGGTCTGAGGAAAAGGAAGAGATGGCTTGTAATCTACGAGATTGACAGATTGACAGATATATCGCCAACCGACCAATGGGAACTTCTAGTCACTGTGGCGACTAGGAACTAGAACTACTATGAAACGGCTGCAGTCCCTTTATTTCTGCTCTAGCCCCACTCCCCCATCTGCATTACGCCACACGGCCAAACCGAGGAATCTTCCATTCCCGGCCCGGAAACAGCAAAATAAAGGGACGGCTCGCAGTCTAGCTATTGTCGTTTTTGTTAAGATGTCTATCGCGAAAATACAACTAATACTAATACTAACCCTGACCCTGTTCCTAACCCTAATCCAAACCAGTTATAGCTCTTAATAGAAAACAAAAGCTAGGTAATTCACAAATAAAGGTATTACCGCGTTTTGACCCGTGACCACCAGCGGCGTTCCAGTTCGATTCAGTAACCGCCATACATATTTTTTACCGTATATATATTATTGGAAAAGACATTGACTGATGTAAATGGACTTGCCATTTAAGAAAGGGACATTGGCGTCAATTATGACGTCACTTCTTTCGCCTTTTTACTTTCGCTTATTTTCTGCTTTTCTGCTTCGCTTTATTTCCTTAATAAAAGCCTATGGCTTCTTTGAACTTCCTTGCCTTATACTAGTATGTGTTTGTGCATAAGTTTGTAGATGATGGCACAGTTACCACTCACTGAAAACTTGAGCATGATTGGTCCAATAGTTTTTGACAAGTGAGAGTTTTTTAAAGAGAAGCTTACGATTTGGGTAGCTGCAGGTAGCTTTTTGCCGCAAGCTATACACTCTCTTTAGCTTCTGCTGTAAGCAAGTATGTAACATGTCGGCTTAAGTCGCGGTAAGTGCTGTGCTATAGCTTTCGATCTTACATGGTGGCAAAATGTCAATCCGCCTATTATATTTAGAGAAAACAACTGCTCTTTAACAACACCGAAAACAAGTCGAGAAAACTCTGAGCTTTGTACTTGCTTGAGCTTGGGAAGTCGCACAAATATTACAGTTATTCGAAATTGCCATTATTTTTAAACATTTGTTATAAGGGGCGAACCATTTGATCTTTTAGGGGAGGGGTGGGCTTTTTTGAAAAAAAATTTCCTGCAAGCCAAGCTCTTGTAAAAAAAAATCCTGCAGCAATTGGTGAACGAAAAAAAAATATCCTGCATCATATTCCCCAAGGGAAAAAAATGTTGCAGTTCAAAAAAATTCCTGCTAGTGTTTTGTATCCAAAAAAATTCTTGCACATTATGGGACATGAAAAAAAAATTCCTGCTCACCAAAAAAGCCCATCCTCCCTCTCAAATTCAAATGGTTCGCCCCAAATGTTATTTACAATAGTAATGAATATAATAATCTTAATTGTGACTCTAATAATCGACAATAATATGTGGTGACCGCCCTGTGTCAGTAGAAATTCACGCGGTTTATTTGTTCTACAAGTAAAGATGTTTTTGCCTATTTCCCCTCAGCTTTGTAACGTTTCATTTCTTCTGTAGGATCTGCGTCCTTTTCAAATACCGCAGTCCAACCTGCTCTTGCTGTGAAGCTCTCTATGAGCGCTGTACTGAATACATTCCTGTTGAGGTTACCAATGGCCTGCCTGCAATGGGTTATGGGATGGATATGTGGCAGTGCTACCGCTGACACATCAAAAGCACGCTTCGGCTCAAACGGAGACGAAGAATGCCGACAACAAGTGAAAGAAGAGACAAACATTAATCGATTGTTCGAGAAAGGATCATTGAACACATACGCTGAAGAGACAGTTATCGCGTCACTGGCTTGGGAAGCGTTAGAAACACACTTAAAAATTGCCAGTGAAACGACAAGTTATGACAAGACAGAAGTTTTCTGTAACAAGAAAGTTTTATCGTTTTTGGATAAAATTTCAGTGAGGTGCTTAAACAATTTGGGCAGTATAACAGACAAAGGTTTGGGAAATAAGAAGAATCTGTTTTCGTGTGTGTATCAATCATTTTCTGGTCTTTTGGCTGCTGGATTTTTAAGGAAATCATTTTTCAGGGCTCCTGAAACCACTTGTTTGAAGGGCGTACAACAAGTACACTCTGAAGCAGTGAATGATGGACGTGGGGATGACGTCTTTCAACAAAACTATGTGACGAGACGATTAAGCTCACTTGTGCAAAAGATATCTGCGTCTTCAGAAAGGACACAACTTCTTTTTCATGGGCTTCCCAGAAAACGTTTGATTGAACTGTGTGTGTTTTATGAGGTTGAGTTACCGAAAAACTGTTTGTGAATGTTTTGTCGCGGTGTTTACTAAACGTTTCATTGCGACAAACGGCAACGAAAATATCCAGCTATCATGTCACCTTAGTCAGAAAGTCCAAAATCGGCGCTACCAATTAAAAGACTTTTCCCCACACTTCGAAAACAGTTCTGACGCTTTTTTCTAATCCATTACCAACGCAATGTCGAGTATAAGTAGATTAGGGTGTGGGAGGGAGGGTGGAATGGGGAGTGGTTAAAACATCTGAGGGAGGGGGGAGGTTGGCAAGAGGTTAAAATACCCGCGCCATGTTCAAATTTTCTGGAGAAGGAACTGTTAAAATGTTGTGATTTTTCCAACAAATTATTGAAGGACAATTTTGTTTGTTGTAGTTGTGCTTTTTAATCAGCAAATTTCACGGTGTCAGCTTTAATTTTGAGTTTAAAAAGAAAAAATTCCCGATGTCATAAAAAACCAAGATATATGTTGCCACAAACCAAGACGGTTGACTTTTTACGTGATGTGACACTGACGTAATCAATAACTGTTGTATTTGAACTAACTTTGTAAGTATCCAAACACAAAAAAATTCATTATGCATAGCAAACCCTTGCTCCCCCCACCCCACCACCACAACCATCGCCAGCCCCTACTGCCCGGTCGGAGAACTCCAAACACCCAGTTTTAATAGGTTAAAGGAAAATAAATATAACAATTATTCTACTAGACCGCACTGAATATTTGCTGATAAACAACAGATGAGCACGAATCTGTTATCATCAGCTAATATTCAGAAGGTCGAGTAGAATAAATGTTTTATTAAATACAACAACAAATTATTGTTCACCGGCAATTGTTTATTTGAAAATCAATTTCGTCTGAACGCCGACTCAAAAATAACTTTCGTGTCTAGCGTTTTCCTTATATTGTCAATCACTAGAATATGAGCTGATAATCGGTGACCACCGAACCAATCAAACTGCTTGAAATCGAGTTAGCATTGGACTGTATTTTTAAATATTATTATTAAAATAATAACAGATAGCACGGTCATGTTCGTGCCGCCTCAAAAAGAAGACGCCTTATTTCTTCGCGGCGGGACCTCTCCAACTTCCAAAGGGGTCTCGCCCGCCCACAAAGGAAATAAGGTGTTTGCTTTTGGAGCCTTATGTATGCGATGACCTAGCTTTTTTAATAAAAACAATTCGACAACAAAATGTCGTAACTGGGTATAGTTCAGCCAACAAGCGAGTCTCCATACGGCGTGTAAAATTTAAACGTGTTTGAGATATATGTTTTTTCCTTTGTTATTCTTGTTTCTGTTAGTTTTTTCTCCAGCTAGCTAATACAAGAGGGTTGCTACATTTCGCAGCAAATTACCTCAAAATGTTTAAAAATATATTGCCAGTGTTTGTGGACATAATTTTGTGTAAGGATGTATATCGTTCAACTAACTTAAGCGAATATGTTCATATTGACTTGGTCTACTTAACTGTGTGTTGCTCTTAAAACGCTTCAGTTAATGTGTTAAAAACAATGTTTAAGACTGACTAGCACTGAGTATAACCTTTCGTAACCTAAATATTTGAGTTAATTTATGTTTGTTGCAAATTTTGCGTCACTTGCTTTTAAAGCGGCCATGTTTGGAAACCATAAATTCATGTAGCGTATCTTCACCATAATGGCTAATGTCAAAGGGCGACCGACCACACAGTACCACACTAAGTGGGTCCTCGGTTGTGTCAGCGGTTGGGAAATATTGAAGTTGACCATGCGCCGTGCCATAACTCCTAATTGGGTCTTTCGTTTGCTCAAAGTGGTTGCAATTCTCGCCGAAGCTTGATATAATACTATCATTTTTACGTTTTCTTTTACGCGTGTTACACTTGTTATTCATAGACCTCAACGCGTTACAAATTGGTGGAAGTTTCATTCCACGTGGGGGCAGCGCTGAGCCAATCAACTGGCTTGTTTTTAACCGGCCAGCGAAGTCTTGTTGATCTAGTACTCCTTTGCGTGGTTCGGCTGCTGACGGCATCTCCGTCCCGCAAGACTTTAGTTTTGGAAGCTCGTAGTTCGGTTTTTCGTTCTTTTTCTTGAGATTTGCTTCTGGAGGTTTAATTGACAGATTCAAGCTCATTCGGAATGATGCGTCTTTAACGTATTGCGTGATAGCGTCCCGTTCGTACTTGCGTTTGTCCTTGAGGAGCGCTTGATCGACGCTCCGTTTTACTTTATCCACTGCTAGCTGAGCGGCAGTGTTGATCGGCGAATGCGCCGCCATTGGCCTCCCGTCCCCAGTGGCTTTGCAATTCTGCAGCATGAATATAGTTGGTTATTAACTTTGAGTTCAATCAAAGCCGCTTCAGTAATTTCATAGAGACAGGCAGGAGTCGCCCCCTTTTCTGGGATCGAAAAATCTCATTGGATAAAGAGACAACAAAAAACACCCAAAACTTAACCTAAAACTGACCACCCGTAAACATAAATAGCATGTTGTAAAAAAGTGTCAGTTACTTTATTGTTCAATGACATTGGTACATTTCGTTTTCAGACGAGTAGAAGTTTAAGGCCCAGTTCAAACGTCGACCTTTTACGTACAGAAACCTAATTCTTTCTTTTAAGTACCGGAAAAGTTCCACGTTTAAGGCAAAGTCGCTCCACAGTTCATCTTCCCAGAGTTGACCACTTAACTCAATGCTTGGGTCGATCCACATAAACAGACGTCAAAACTAACTGATTCATTAGATTGTTTGTTTAGTAAGTATATCCATGAGCTGACTTCTTCCTCAACCATCTCAACCCTCTCCCCCATCTCTTCGCTTCTTCCCTATATACAAGTGACTACTGAGGGATATAGAAATAGGGGTTGCTAAGCTTGCTGCTTTATGCAAAACTGTCAAGCAGCCTTAATGGTTTTAAGCATACCATTACGTTTTCTCAAGCTCCATCAGGTTTGCTGCAAAATAGGTTTTAAAATTGTAAACAATGACTGCGCTTTTGAAACTACTCGTTTCTCAAAAGCTATACAAAAGCAAGTGCAAGAAGCGGGAATTTACTGGTTTGCTATGGGGTCCTATTGTCACTGTCAGAAGAAACCTTAAGTACGAGCTTGACTACGAATGCTGACTTCTAATTAACTTCTGAACTCGTAGCGTTGACTAGAAGTGCTTCAGGTAACAGAACAAAGCCACAAGATCATTTTGCAAACTCCTATCACAAACTTTTTTGTACCTAAAAGTCATACTTATAGTCGAGTCTGAAAGTCGCTATTGGCGATAACTTAACTGCAGCCATCTCTCTCCTCAACCAGACAACCATTTTTTATGCTGCAAATATGCAAACTTATGTATTATTCAGATTTTGAAACAGGTTTCTCTGCGTTTATTGTATCAAAGGTTTAGCCAATCCCTAAGGTTCGTTTTCATATCTGAACAATTATTTTTAGTGTCGACGTTGTCGCAAGTTTCAAGCTGGTGCAATTTTCTACGGGACATTTTTTCGGGGGTGGAAGCGGAATCTTGAATCATGAATCACGGCTAAAAAAAGTGAGGGAATCATGAATCACACCATCTCGCAAGCAGTGAATCATGAATCATGGACAGATAAATGAATCTTGAGTTTTTATCTTATGATAACACAATTGAATCATGAATCATTGGTCGAAAAATATCTGGGAATAACGAATTATCCTACTGAAGAGATTCCGCTTCCACCCCCGAGTTTTTAAAACAGGTTACCTTAGTCGTGTGTCCACGAAATGCAATGAAAAGCTTATTTTATGTCAAGTAACTGTTGACATAATCATTGTGTATTTTGTGTAGACGTTTACTCCCAGAAACAGAAACATAGTAACTGCAGTGCGAATTCGGTTACGTGAATGCGAAAGAACTCCGTAATCTTAGGCCCGGCCGTTTCAAACGCCGTGCTACAGTCGTGCTAGCTCACCCGTACTTGGTAAATTCGACTGTGGCACGACCTTAGCACGGCATCTAAAACGAACCCGCGACAAAGTCGTGTAGCACGGCAAGCTCACCCGTGCTACACGACTCTAGCTCGGGTTCGTTTTCGACGCCGTGCTAAAGTCGCACCAAAGTCGTGCTGAATTTGTTGCATAACCAAGTGCAAAACACGACTGAGAACATTGGATATGATAACTGTACATAAAGAAGTAACTATATGCGTGCAAGTCGCTCACCCACATTGTTTGCAGTTCTGGTGTGTTTTCAAACCAATTTGAATTAAGGCGGTAATTTCGTTGTTTTGATAAAGCTTTATTACTAATAATCAAGACAGATAAATGAAAGACCGCAATGAGTAAACTAAACTACCGCCTTGCGCTTACACTGTATATACGAACTGTTTGACCGACCTAACCCTGACTGCGAAAATGACTTCCACGTAGGGTGACGAAACGGCATCAGTCCTTCTCGACCTACACTAACCCGGAGATCAACCAACCACAGACACTGACTCACCTGGATCAAAACCAACGACACTGAATCCCTCTCAAACTTCTCGGAACTACACCAACCAGGACGAACTATAAACATTGACTAGAATTGACTCAACTGGGTCACATTCAACAACAGTCCTCACGACTACACCAACTCGGACAATCAACCAACCATAAAGTCTGACTCACCTGGATTCAGAGCTTGCACTGTATTAATAGTGAAGCCAAATTGATTTCTAAAGTTTCTGAGCCACGGCTTTATACCAGGTTAAAGAAATCACGTCAGTTTTTCACGTTTTGTGTTTGCGGCGCGAGTGAATATCTGGCACATAGATGGTTACTGATAGACCGCAAACGTAGTACGACTGGGAAGTGAACGCCGTCCAGATTTTCACCTATACCAGTACGCTCAGTCACAGTTAAAAAATACGTGCGTATGTCTTGGTTCGAGTAACAAAGTAATGCTTTTCAAACCTTTCGCAATGGTGTTGTTAACGAGATCTTGTTTTGCATCCCGCGTTTTACATAATAATACTTGATCCTCATCGAAACAAAAAACATTGTTCAGAAAAATGTAAACTTTGCTTATACCTTAATTGCCTTTTTTGTTTGAGCTAATTAATAATTGCAGAGTTTTAGATTCCACAAAGTTGTTAACATATATTAAACCAATTTTTTTTACAGCTGACTGGCAATAACGTTATATTATTACAACTAAACTATTGAACGCGTAGAACTTTCACTGAACTGGTACAAACATTAAGCAAAGAAAAAAATAATGATACGCCACCAACGAGTTATCAAAGTTTATACGGATTTATCAAACGGCATTGAACCATTTTTTTTAACAGAGCAAGTTTCCTTTGCGCAAAGCTACACCAATGTTACGTTTTCGCTTAATATCAACGTTTTCCGGCTCGATTTCGTCCGCTCAAAGTGCTGTTTTTCAATTAAATTGAAAATTATAGGAAAATTTTGCTTTAGTATTTTCGTGCAAATGGCCATTGGTTAGTTTTTTTTCTTTGCTTAGTATGCCACAGTTAAAAGTAGCTAGATATTTTACCAAAAACATAGTGTATAGTGTAAACAGAAGGCTATCCGATATGGCGGGTTTTACAACGGTACGATAGCCATCCGGTATAGTGTAAACAGAAGGCTATCTGCTATGGCGGGTTTTACAACGGTACGATAACTATCCGGTGTAGAGTGAACAGAAGGTCTGTACGCTATGGCAGGTTTTACAACGATACGATAACTATCCGGTATAGTGTAAACAGAAGGTTTTGCATTGTTTCTAATTACATTGTTATTTTCAGTATTGTCCAAATTCACCGCTGAGCTTTGCGCTAGCCATACCTGATTTCTATATGTTTCTTTGCAATGAGAAATCAATTTTCGAAAACCCTTTTGACTGAATCTATTGAAAATAAAAATTGCCATACCACCAAACATTCTGGATTTTTTTCAAGAAAAAACCTACTCAGTTTCTGCGTTTGCGAGTTAAAAATTGATATCGGTTTAGATCAGCAAAGGTTAGTACTATATTTTTTTGCCCTTGAGTTTTGGTTTATACTGTAGCTGACGTTTCCAGCATTAACCATTCGTCGGAGCAGCCTGAGGGATTGCGGGGAAATATACCGCCGTATTTATTGCGAGGAAATATACCGCCGTATTTAATCAGGTTAAACCTCTGTGTAAACGGAAGGCATATCCGCTATGGTTCCTCAACGACATCAAAGCTATCCCGTAAAGTAAAAAGCCAAGATTTTTAAAATTAGGGTAGGTAGGTAGGATAGTGTTCTTTTAATTTTTGAAATAATATTATTTTGCCTGTATAACAACAGATGTATTTCCATCATTCAGTGTAAGTCGAAACAATCGGTAATGGTGAACAACTATGTACTAGAATCGAAGTAAATCAAAATAGTGGATCTGAACTCCAAACTGGTACCAAGTTTTGAATAATATTTACCGTAATTTGAATGACATGAAAATCAAAAATGCATTTTGAAAAGCTTCTTTAACAGCATAATTATCCATATAATCATGTATAAATACAAATTTGGTTGGTGCTACACGAAAGCTATCTGTTATAACGTAAGCAGAGGGCTTAACCGCTATTTACAACGACATGAAAGCTGTCTGGTTAAGTGAAAACAAGGCTTAAATACAAAGTTTGAAAAATCTGAATGACTGTGTATTGATTCAATGAAAACTGAGTATCATTAATAAAGACAGACCATTAGATATTTCAGAGGGATTGGGCATTTTTTTTCGAACCAAAAGCTTTGCCTGATACCGCTTTTCGCAAACATTAGCTTGCACGATTTTTGTCTCATAGTTTTAATTAAACCGATAGAGCAAATGATCCTCTCCTTGTGATGTTTTTGGTCTTATGATATGAAATTAATACTTTTTGATGGTGGTCAAAGGAAGCTCTGCACTTTTGTTTCTGCCGGAATTCACCTGCAGGATAATTCATTTTTTGCCTGTGACATCTGTACACGAAAATTTTTATAATGTTTTCCTACTCCCCCCTCCCCTTCAAATATCTAATGGTCTGCCCCTTAACAGTGTTCATGAAATTAAAATATCTGGTCAGTATACCGTGGAACATGTACACTCGGAACTGTTTGAAGTTTCTCTTGTAAAGTCCCTTTTTGCACAACGAGGGGATCCCATGCAAGGATCAATCCGTGGGGCCTTTTTAAATGTTGAAGCTGTCAAACCTTGGACAAATGTGGATGAAAGCCAAGAGTGTTAGTTTTAAACTAGCATCGACTGCACCCTGACTTGCATCAACACTTGACCAGGACTCAAAATATAGAGCTGGCAAAGTTAACGCACGAAACTTAAAATGGTAGTTGCAAGCCACTTTCTCTTCTAAATCTTCCCTGTCCAGCAGTTAGGGCAGACGAAATCACCTGCTATTGATCAGTTTTAGTTGGGTTCGATTCTTGTTTATTCAGACAGTTTTGTGGGCAGCGTATATTACCGCTATACTGATATAAGGAATGAACTTGTACATCCTTCTATTCTATGTTCTTTTTTGCGTTTTTGCCTGTAATTACATTTTTTTAGTATTGATCAAACTCACTGTTGAGCTTTGCACCAGCCATACCTGGTTTCTTAATTTTTCTTTGCAATGAGAAATTGACTTTCGAAAATTCTTTTGACTGAATTTGCTGAGAATATAAAATAGTGTACCATAAGACTAAGTCCAGTAGCTACAACTGCAATACCGCCACGCTTTCTACTCAGTTTCTACGTTTGCGAGTAAGCTTGATATCGGTTTTGATCAACAAATGTTAATGCTGTTTGTTTTTCGCCCTTGAGTTTTGGTTTAATTCCTAACGTTTCCAGCGTTAGCCCTTCGTTGGAGCAGCCTGAGGAACTGTGGGTAAATATACCGCCGTATTTTTGCAGGTTAAACTTCTGAGTAATATATACATGCATGCATTGCGGGGCTAGAGACGTACATGCAACAACTACAGTTGGGGAACAGTAAAACCCAACGTATAAAAACCTAGCTTTTTTAAGATATACCGTTGAAACAGAATTCAATGTAAGTTTGGATAAACTGGTTCTTATATTTCCTAAGAAAAAACATGGCTTCCAGTCTTTAAAAGTTGAGTATTTTCTCTAAAGAAATAGTTATTTGTTGCTCTGTTCAATAGACATGTTGTTTATCCGAGTGACCGAATTTTCAAGGTTCTGTCTCATTTTCATTAATTTGTGAAGAGCTCATTTTTTTTACTTTCATGTTTTCGGTGTTGACTTAAGAACCTGCTAACCTAAATAGGTTCATTTATGTAAAGGGGTCTAAACCAAAATATTTAGCCTAACTGGTTCTTAACTTTAGGATCTTAAACGTGACATTTTACTGTATACAAATTCCTGTATTTCTTCAAAGTACGTTTTTGTAGAAATTTGTTCATCTCATCATCGTATTTTACAGTGGTGCTACTGCATTTCTCCTTCCTGCTACGTTGACTCTCATTTCTTTTTGTGGACGTTTGACGTTCGGTGTTTGTCGGTTAGAGTTCTTTGAAAGCCAGTTCTGTAAGCCTCTCAAGTACCTCAACGCTACTCTTCGAACCACTGGGATTACAAAGGAGTACCAAATCGGATTAAACAGAGAATTTGAAAACAAGAGGATCTGAGTCCAGTTTAAGATGACGTAAATCATGGTGTTGCTGCGGTTTTCGCTGTGTCCAAGTCCAACCATAGAATTGGAGATTGCTTCTGGCAAGTAAAACATGAAAAACGCAATGCAAGTATAGGCCATTGTTTTGGCAAGTTTAGCTTCTTTAAGAATCATTGCAATTTGTCCTTCTCTTTGCTCACCGTCAAACAGTTTTACCTCCTTATTGAGTTTGCAATAAATCCACACATAACAACAGACCATAACAAAAATACACATAACAATGTAACATGCTCTTGCAACCATCTCCCGCCGAGGCAGCGGCCGTATCAGAGAGCTCACCAAAATAGAGAAACACGCGGAATATAGCCAGATAAACATGATAACTGCAAATGTTCTGCGTCTACTTAGAATGTTTCTGTGTTTTGTGGGAAACTTGAAAGCCAGAGCTCTTTCAATGCTTATAAATGTCAAATGTCCCATGGAGGCTCCAACACACAAAACACCTACAGTTTTATATGTGTATCGCCCATAACAAACCCACTTCTCAACGCCAGAGGCCTCCGAAACCCGGCTGAGTACAAAAAACGGATGAACAACAACTCCGGTAATAAAATCTGTTACTGAGAGTGATGACAGCATCGTATTTGTTCGGCTTCGTCTCGACGTTTTTATGGTTTTAAGAAGGACTGTGATTACGAAGGCGTTTGCAAATGTTGTTAAAGGGCAGAGAAGGCCACTTATGATGGCAGCTCCAACAGAGCTTCCATAAATCTCGGCCGTGAGGTATTCCCTACGCCACTGAAATGTTCCATCAAGAATCGGACAGCTGTAGTAACTAGTTGAAGAATTGCTTGACGTGGAGTTGAAAAATGTTATGTTCGCCATTGCGATAACTCGTGTTGTGACAACTTTCAGTAAAACTAAAAAACATACTCCAGTTTGAATTTTTGATTCGACTTTGAATGAACTTTCACGTTTCGAAAAAGCGCAGAATAGATTTCAATTTTGAAATCGGCTCACCCATTTCAAAAGATGAAATGAAAATAAAGAGAAAATAAAATAAAAGAGCACTTTATGGGTTTGCATTTCAGTCTAGCAAAGACAATACCCAGTTATCTCCTTTGTTGCAAACGTGCCGGTGTCTCACAGCTTTCGAAATGAACAGTAATACATACGCTAATTTTAATTGACGTACTACAAATTTTGCATTGTCTTGTCCACATTAACTGGCATATGCCATTAAAATGTTGAGTAAAGGGGAATCATGAGTATGGTTTCGTAGAAAAGTGTATGTTTTATCTCTACCTGCGCGATGCTCGTCATCAGGCAGTTCAGATTAAATTACACTGATTACATCCACCGGGTAAATCATAAAATTATTTTGTGTTTAGAGAGGCAAGTTTATCATTAGGGATAGCAGTGGTTGATCAATAGAACCTAGTCAGTTAAAAAGGAATTTATACATGCAGTTGTCCGGAAATAATTTATAAACTATAGGATTACCTGTTCAGATAGAATCAGCTGCAGCCAAATAGATTGCTTCATTCTTTGCCTCACCATTAGTTGAAGGAAAGGTTAACGAACACCGCTTGCTTTGAAATTGTGAAAAGGAAGTGCTCCGTAGGCTATTGTTTTCTTCAATGCGCTCTCTTCACTGCTGCTAATTTTTCGGGTGCATTTATAACAAGCTGTTTTTGTTGGGTATTAACAGCTGTATTCTTACTCAACGAAGCCATTGATGACGCTGATCTCAGGTTCAACATGCGCGCGCTCCGTCAGGTCGATGACGGATGAGATCTAAAATTTGTTAGTGAAGATAGAATCAGATTCCGAAGCACAAGTTTTAAAGTCTTTTTTATTTGCCTTAAGTGTGACTGTAGGGATTCACAACATAAAAGTAAAAATAATCGGGAGGAGCGACCATAACAAACCAAGAGCTTACTTTCCTTGAGGGTTGAGTTTGCCCGAAACTTTCTTATAGCGAAACTTTGGAGAAAACCAAACTAACGTTCTTAAATGATAGGAGGGAAACTGCTGGTAAAAAATTTGTCAATAATATCAATACAGACAACCCGACCTACCCCCTAACTCACAATCGTACGGCGAAGCAAACTCTGCCATGTTCCCGTAGCCAAAAGTTGATCAAGAAAACTACACGCTTTTTTCTTTATAAGAGCAAACTTTATAAGAACACCAGGCTAAAATTTGCCTAAATCAGTTTTAAAGCAAATGTTTGGGAAAAATCAAGAACAACCCCAGGCTCAGCCTAACCTTACTGGCTCTTACAAAACGAGTGTATACACGAATGAACACGAACGCACGGATCTTATTCATTTGTTACTGTACGTTTTGTTCTTTTGTTTAATTAGTTTATGTTATTCAAGTGTTGTGAAGTTTTAAATGAAATCTTTTGTCATGTTGACTGTTTAGAGAGCAATTTCATTGAACCGACCTGTAATTTAGTTATAACTTCAACGAGCTTAATTAAACCATTATGTTTATTACCAGATTGTCACCCTCAACAAATCAAATAAAACAGATGACTATTACAAAAAGAGATTGCGGTTGGCTTCATGTAGATTTAAGTGAAAAGACAACTATCGATCGCAAACATAAATACAAGCGGAAAATAAACAATACACCCACACCGAAGAAACCAAAGAAAAGGAAGAACATCTAGTTTTCTGTATTGTATATCACTTGGTAATATTAAGTTATAGAACTTTAGTCCCTGGTAACTAAGAGAACATTTCCTAATGTTTCTTCTTAGTTAAAGAATGTGAGAAAAAGTTGGATATTCTTACATAGTGACAAATATGAATTTGAGCATTTAGAAAAAATATGCTACTGAAAGCTCGATGGAGCACCTCTAGCTTAAACTGGAACATAATAGACTTTTACAGCAAATGTATGGGGAGTGGTTTAATATTTATTATTCTGCCAGTATACACCTAATTAAAAAAAGGGTTGTCTTTTGAGTTTGCACTGTGCCTTGCGCCTTGTTGCATACTCAGACCGCAATGCACCATGAATTTAACGAATGTTTAAATACGGCATAGTAGGTGACGACTATGAGACAGCGACATTCCTGTACTAGCCATGGAACCAATGTGAACCACAATACTTTGCAGTCTTGGCATGCATCGCACATTGATTTAAAATTTCGAAAATTTGTTGCGAAACCACTTGAACTGTAAACACCAACCTTCGGTCGTGCTTTAACAAACAGAGTTAATAAAACCGGGGTTGTCGCGCGTGTAAACATTACAGACGCCATAAGGCAAGATATAGAAAATATTTAACAATTATTCCACGAACGCGCGTTGGTATGAGCTTTTAGATAGCGGACGCGACGAGGTACGAAGCACCGAGTCGGCTATCATAAGCTCATATCCAACAAGCGTGAGTGGAATAATTGTTTTATTAAA
>JAOBRG010293424.1:0-15849 GCA_027574985.1 Umimayanthus nakama
TAACCTTAACCCCCCCCCCCCCCATGTTTTTATCACAAAAAGAAATAAAAGTTAACAGATTACCCACACTGCCGTATAACCCACACCCCATTCATTCATTTCTACAACGTATATTGTCATATTGAGCTGTTAAAACATCATAAAACAATTTATTTACGAGAACCTAAACAATACATTGTAATAACAAATTTAGTCAATGTGAAAGTATGGCAAAGTGTAAGTGCATGAAACTACATATTAAGCAATTGTGGAACTGAGTGACATGAACACACTCTAAGTTTCACAATTCAGAATCTAACAGATAACCCGCACTGATAGATTACCCGCACCTTCCATGATACACTGTCTAAGGTAAAGTTAACAGAAAACCCATGGGTTATAGTCCGGAAAATTTCTACTTGTTTGATTGTGGTGAATTTAATGGGGAATACATACTCAGCAAGCAAGCAAGCTCAGTTAAGCTGGTTTGACATGTTTACTTGCCAAATCTTGTACACTGATTTTCAGTGAACAAGCGAGATTAAAGTACACACTGTATTAGTCTGCTTGAAAACATGAACAGACTATCAAGGCATTTCACAAAACTAAATATCTCAGCTATCAAATTCTAGAAATACACTCTGAGGAAATGGAGCATTTGAACACAAATGTGGACCTTTAAATGAAGTGTATCATGTATAATATTATATTGCATAATTTACACACCTTTTTCTAAAAATTTACCTCGAGCGAAAATAAGCATGCATATTATACACGGAACCCTTTGTTTTCATATGAAGTATTTTGCATAACGAGACAAAAATACAAAGTTGAGCAATTCCATTTTTATGAAACAAGGAGAATAAATCGCGACAAAATGTTTGGCTAGCTTCATGCATCACTTCAGTGGATGTCCATCAGACACTTAACTGGAATCTCGCAAGTCTACCATCTCGATCGAAAAATCAGTTGCATTTTTTTCTGAGTATATCAATGGTAAAATAGTTTAAATGTAAAAATTTCTTTTAGGTTTTGTAAAGGTTCTATTTACTCATTTATCTTCTGGTTTTTTACACAAAATTAATGCAGAAAGATTGTAATGATAAAAGATTGTGCAAGTTATTCTCTGCCATTTTAAATCTTGTCTCGTGGCCAGCAAGTCTAGTTCTTTTCCAGATCTCCTCAATCATAAAATGTTACAGGTGTTAAGAAAACGGATGGTGTTCTATTGTGCTGTACTGTAGCAAATTGTGGTAGCAGAAGAAAATGCCATTAAGTTTTATGCATCTCCCAACAGCAGAACAATGTTTACATCAAATAAAATAATATCATGTTACTTAACTAGATGGAGGAATGACTTTTTTCTTGGAAACAAGCTTCAAAATTGGGGTGTGCATTACCGGGTATGTCAAAAGTAACAAGTGAATTCATACTTACTTTTACAAAACTGACGCATTTTCACCAAATTGTGTGATTATGTGATTTTTTCGCTTATTTTGTGATTGGATGAAGCAAAGGGCGAAATGTGCGAAATCACACCAAGGCACAACATCAGAAGCCAGGGTTCAAAACAGCAGCGAGTCAAGTGCCAAATGGCAGGCCAAAATGGGAAACTGGCATGCCAAAAGATGTTTGGATGACCAATTGAAAGATAAAAGTACAAGGGCAGAAATAATTTGGATTGCTTAACAAATCTTTGTGGCACCTCAATTTTTTCCCTCTAGTTAATGCCCAACAAACCCTGCATAAATGGTTGACATTTCATTACTGTAAGTACCGCTATTGAGCAAAGTTAATCAAGTGTTGAAGGATAACATTAGTTTTGTCTCTTCTCTTTTATGTTTTGTTCCCACCCCGTCGGTTTATTTTGACACCTGTTTAAAAATTTTATGAATTGCTAAAATTTTTTGATTATGTCATGGTAATGCTTATTTAAAATTGTGCTTTTTTGTTTCAATTAGGCCAAAAATTATGCTAGCACAATCTTCAGTGTCTTGTTCTAACTGACAATTTATTTTTATTTTTTTAATAAAACTGCACTGAAATTGCAAGAAAAATAAAACATTTCCTGTGTGGTCATACCCTAGTATCCTCCGGAACTTTACCCCCAGCACTCTCTACCAATAGCCCCATTGCCACCCTCCCCCACCCTACAACAAATCTGACCGTAGATGAGAAAGTACATCAGTTCTTTTAACTTCATTTGAAAACATATTAATGGTCATGAAAAAAAGAAAACATGTTAAACCTACAAACATTTAGTGTTGATGCAAAAACACAAGTGAGGTCAACTACCACGAAACTGCTCTGAGATGCGTGCTACTGACACTGAACGATAGCTGTCAAAGAATAGGCCGAGTTTCGCATTCACACTTGTGTTAAAGTCACAAGTCATCGAAACAAACACGCTACTCAACTCAACCCAGTGGAAAGCTGAAAATGTGTGTTTCTTTTAGCTTTCATAACCTTTAAGTAACAGTGACTGATTTTAGGTTTTCTTCTTACATATCATCAAGTCTGTCTCGATCAAGGTAAGCTGTATATTAATTTTGGGTCAGTCTTTGAAAAACGCGCTTCCGGTTCAAAACAGTTTCTTTATAGACGCAAGCACTGACGAAAAAAAGTCGAGAGACTGCCGTCTTACGCTCAAAACATTTCTACATCTCGAAAACAAAATTATATAAAAACGAAAAAACAGTGAAACATGAACTGTTAAATAATGATTTAAACCAAAAGCTATAGAAAAACCCACCTCTATTTGCTCAGTCGATGTCGCTGTGTCCAATTCTTCGATTCCTCTCGGGAGCGAATGATTGAGTGCTTTGCACAACTCAAGCAGCAGGAGTTTGATTGAACGAGTAAGCTGAAACGAATACCAAATAATCTCAATAACGACGAGGACATCAGAGAATCAAATGCTCATTAGGATCCTAAACGAGCAAGACAGTGCAGCTTCTACTTACTAGCTTAGGCGAGGAGTTTTCGATTCCATTCAAATTTTCCACCACTTGTCCCACAATGGCGTCTTCCCCTTCTGAAAACCACATCGGCGGCGTGTGAGGGTAGGCCTCCTGCAAAAAATAAGGAAACGATTTCTTCAAGTATCTGTTATGTCGCTTTGAAACACATTAACGAACTCATTTGCCGGGAAGTAAGCTACAAAACACTCCTTACAAAAATATTGCAATGGATAATGTGTTGCTGGCCATTTGAGCCAATAAATCGGCATGTTACTTCGTCCAAGCCATTCGCTGCAACACGAAATTTTTCGTGATGTGGACCAAATACTCCCTCAAGAAGATTAAGCTCCCTCTTGAGCTCCTGAAACTTGGTCATTTGCCTTGAGGAAGGCAGTAAAAATAGTTAACTATCACAAGAAATTGCATGCCATCGACAAACAACAAAATTTTCACTCGAACAAAGTTTCCTTTTGAGCCAATATGGAAACCCGCTGTACGAAGTGCTCGCAGCACCCTATCGAGCGCATGGGGTGGTCTCTGAATACAATGTAATTGTGTCGCATGTCACGCACGTGCACGACTGTGAGCCCCTGGGACCCCCAATGGGTTCAATTGTACTTTTTTTAAAAACAATGTAGCACTTGTTCAAAACAGAAAGTACTAGACTTTCGCAAAATCCTAGTGCCTTCGCACAATTTTTCCCGCGAAGCGGTCAAGTAGGAATTTCGGAGACTAGATCGCATTTGCCATGCGATGCTCTCGTTTTTTGTGTACGTGCGTTTTTTGTTTTTTTTTATCTTAATTCTTTGTGTTTGCATATACAACAAAAATTAAGTGAGCACTTTGCGGGGCAGCACATACAAACTCTATATCTGTCGAGAAAACGCTTGTTTCTTCGCGGAATTTTGTATTCTCTACGATAATTAGAAATTAAAATGTAAGCAAAAGTTGTGTGTATGCGGAAGGTGGTGGTTGGGATAATCATCCTAGAAAGTTTAGGGTGTGTTTGATTGACCCTATTCTGTCTATTCCAGAATAAGAATAAAATTTCAAAATTCTCTCCTGATTCTCATAACAATCAAAAATCTATTTAAAAGTAATGACTGGGACAAGATAAAAAACGCAATCGTGTTTTTCCTCTAACTTGGCAGGAATTGCGGCCAAAAAGATTAAACAAAGTTTTTATTCTGTTTATTCCTGATTCCGAAATAGAGTCAATCGAACTCGCCCTTAAAAGCAGTTTTGTTTGAAGGCGTCGTATGAGGGGGCAGCCTTGTACAGCTTCAAAACGTACCGGCATCTTGGGTAATAGGGCGGAGGGGTTTGCACAGTAGTAAGATTTTTGCCTTCCAATCCTGAGGTCCCCAGTTTGATCTCCAGCCTAGTAGAGGGTTGACTATATGTGGGTGACCTTTTTGCCGCCAAATTCGCCAAGCTTGCAATTTATTAGTGTTGCCTTATATTTATACTTTCAGTTTGCTGGGATAGACTGATTATTGTAAAGCGCCTTTGAGCATATTCCTATGCATGGAAAACTGAGGCGCTATAATTAAACGCACCATACATCCTTCATTCGCTTGCCGGCTGATTCCACAATTTGGCCGCTTCTTTTATACAAGATACCAAGTGACGAGTCAGTTTCCGGCAGATACAAAGTTTCCAACTACAAACTCGGCCGTTTCGAAGGAAGTTTCCTTCAAATTGAACTCTGTTTTTTGTATGCTTGAAATTAATGAAATAACCAACTTTTCAGGTCATGAATGGCACGAGCTTTTATTCCTAATGCTGATGAAATGGCGGTGCCCAACTCACGACAGCTTGGTCATAGAAAGCACGTTTTTTTAACCGTACGGTTTTCCTTGGACATCATGACAACGAACTATTTTTGTTCGAATTTGACTATAGGAATAAACTGAACAAGATATCATTGTTGGCATTATGATCGTTAACTTGTTTCAGTAGCTTACGTATCTTACGTTCTTTTTTCAGGGCTCTCATTGATAGCAGTGAGACTAACCTGAGCTTAAAATTGAATAAAAGTTTATCTATCTTGTATCTGTCTTTTCCTAAATATACCACTTACTTGACCATGTTAACTTTGGTACCTATATTCTCATAACTTGGAACCACTAGAGGTTTCAGCATGATAATTTTTTTTCAGTTTTTCTCAGTTGTACACAAATAAGTTAGTAGAGTTAATTTTAAAAAAAGTGGTAAGAAATTCAAGAATGAAAACAAGACAAAAAAGAAATGAAAATTCAAAGCCATTTTTTCATTGAACTTGGGTTGTATCGGACCGTGTTTCCGTTGTTTTCGTTGGTGCATTTTCTTTGTCTGGTCTTGTGCAAAGTTTCACGTTTTGTTCGTGTAATTACATTCATGCTTTGTATGAAAAACTGACGTAGGTAAAAGTTACTGTCAAATTCTATAAAAGTTGAATTAAGTTTTTACTCGTTATATAGATTACATACAAAAAATAGAACTCAAAATATTACGTGAGAAAAGACATGCAATTGTTTTAGTTTGTGGTAGATTTTTTATAATACAAGTGAAGAATGGAAATGAATGCAAAGATTAGTATAGGCAATCGAACCTTAACGAGTTCAACATGGAACTAACTTGCACGAGTGTGTTTTTCTCTTGAACACAATTTGAGCTCTTTAAAATACACAAGTGCGAATTAGTACTGTATTTAACGAGTAAAAGGGCTGATTACTTTTAAAATCGTATACTGAACTGCTTCGGCATTCACATTTACAGTTAGCAGATTCGAGTTTGTCAGGGCTTTATTGGCACTATCAATTTTTTTTATCACATCATGCGTAATACGTGAGAATCACGACACTTTCTTGTTGCGTGTAATTGGTTCATTTTGAATAGCCAGTCATGTTTTTGCCCAGACTCACAAAGTAATTGCACTGATTTTAACTCGATTAAATTTTAATTATTTTTTTTGTGTATATCTCTTAGTTTTCTGAGAGATTACACAGACGACATTAGTCACATTACAAGGTTTGTACTGAAGATAGATTCTGATTTGACGCTGCAGCATAGCGGCGGATGGACAGTTGTGTATGATCGCCTGGATTACTCTATTTGGTAGGCGCAGATAGTTTGGATCAATATACACACACAATTAAAACGACTAATTCTAAAATGATAGTGTGTTCGATTGACATTTTAAAAATATAGTAATACTTAACTAACTTTTTCAATCGCCGACAGGTTCATGAAGGTACCTTCACTTAACCGTTTCTAAAAAATTTCCTAAGATTACAGCTCCTGAATCGAAAACTTAAAGCAAAAGCATTTTACATGATGGGTAATGCTATAAAAGCAGTTAGTACGCGTCAAAAATAACAATTATTATCGTGTTTGTAGCAAAGTAAACAGAGTTAGAGAACTTTTAAATGCACTTTTCAATGTTAAGGAGGAGGGCAAATGTGGGCATTTAATTTTTGTACTTTTTTTTCAAAACTTTCTTCCTGGGGCAGATTTAAGTACTTCGAAGTAATCTTTGACTAGTTGCACTATAAATATTAGTCCCACTGATACCCAACCTGCGGGTTAGCGGGAGTGTACAATGAAACATACTAGCACCTGCCTGCATGGCACCCACTCCGGTGGCTTAACACTAATCGTAATAAGTGTGCAGGCAGAGCACTGTCTTTCGTTACTATAGGAGAAGCTTAATTACATATGAAAAAACAAATAATTCGCATAAAATCAAGAACGTTGCTATAGGGCAGGATTCACAAAGGCGGAAACTCCGTTTCTAACTATATGTAACAACCTGATCAAAGCAGAGCTTAGTTTAAATCCCATTCAGGACGTCCCATTTACAAGAACCGCGCAGCTGTAGCTCCAGATTAGGAATAGGGGAGAACATTCTTCTTGCAAGCTCTTTAATTTAGAAAGGGAGAGGGGCCTCTAATTTAGGCGTCCAATTCTACACTGAACCACACTTCTGTGTACTAAATATATGTTTCTTTTCTATAATGAAATATATTACACGAAATCGATTGAAATCACACGTTTACTGACAGCGTTCTGTGATGTTATCACTAGACCAGTGTTGTATTGCCCACTTCGTGCAGTAATAGCCAAATGTCCAATGTCAGAATCATATAAATGTGTAATGACAGTTTTTTGGCCAGACTGATACGAAAAGGAACCTCGGTGGGCGTGTGGCTTGTTTTCAACCCTGTGTCATGATCCGCTCCATTACCTAAATAGATTCAACCAATCTAATCAATATTCAGGAATGTTTCGTGCCCCAGTTTGTTTACTTTTCATTAGGAACTGTTTGCTGTTGAACGGCTTGCTTCTTGTGCCGTCGATGAACACCACAACTACTACCAGGCGGAACCGATTTCGTCGGTATGAATCGACGGTGGAGAGCTTGTAAACCGGCGTGCCCTTGGGCGAGTAATAGACCGAGTCAAGGTCGAGGGAGAACGTTTGCTGAATGGGAAAAGAATCGTAAAACGATTTAGAAAAGAGCGTAGTTAACGCCTAGCCAATGGCCAAGTTACCATCTATTTGTCTGTTCTTTCAGTACGTTTTTCGGTACAACTGTTTGTGTGTCTATAATCGGTTAGTTCAGTTTGTAATCTCTTCTCAGTGACAGGTTTTCAACTGTGTGTCTGTCTGTCTGTTTGCCTGTTTTTCTACCAGTTTGTTTATCTAGTTTTATACTTTTAGTCGGCTTAATTACCATTAAGGTAAGAACCGAACCACTTCAACCTTTTCCGATCAACCACCTTTTTGTTTGTTTGTCGTCTGCATGCCAGTTTCTCTATCGCTGTCTTAAGTTAGTTCTTCTGTTTCGAGCTCTGCCTGTTTGTGAGTCCAACATTTTCTGTTTATATGCTTGTACGTCTGTCTGCATGCCTCCATGTCAGGTGGTACGTATGTCTGCATACCTACCGCATGCCTACAGATTTTACTTTTTTTTCCACCTGCATGTTACCAAGTCATCAGTTGATAGTAACTGGAATAAAGCATCCGTTCTCTGACGAAAGGACCAACGTTCGAATTTTAAAGGTTTAACACCGAACTTTTCCGTTGATGCAGATATACCGTATCTACCTCCCGTCTGTTCAGTATTCAAGAGGCCTCTGTCTCTGATTCACGTTGGTTTCTCTTCTTGTCTGTCCCTCTGTATGTCCATATATATTGCTTAACTTTAGTTTGTACGTATTGCCTATCTGTCTGTCTGTCTGTCTGTCTGACTTTTCGACTGACTGTCCATATATACTGCTTAACTTTAGCTTTGTATGTAATGCTAAGTTGTTTTAACCGGAAGCAGTAAGTGCCTCACCTTGTTCCAGTCGAATTTTTCTAGTTTAACGGTTTTTAGCGGGACTTGACCGGACTTGTCCCCACACAGCGCCGCGGCTGCCGCAACTCTCTCCACATACACGTCAATGTCCCGGATCTGCGCTTCACTCGACACCACAATCTTCATCTGCAAGTTAAAGAACACGAGGATGATGAGGAGCGAACTTTCTATCATCCGCTAACCATGATTTATACACCAGTTGTTCTCTGCAAACCTGTGAATGATCTTCCGATGATCAAACTTGTGAGCTACTTTGCTTGTCACACATGTAAGTGAGTTGCGGGGCTGAACCAATCCCTCCACCCCAACCCCCTACATTTTCCCCCAAACCAAAGACAGAAAGAGAGACAGAATCACTTCCCCCTCCCCCTCCCCCTCACACACGTACACACTTCAAGTCACCAGTCAGCCGCCTTCCCCCACCGCATACGCCTTATAAATGTACTTGAGCTATCTGACAAATATATATACTCACTAGTATTCTGCATTTGGATAACACGATGGTTGTGAGACGCCATGATTTTTTTCTTAAAAGACTTCAAAGTTCTGAACAGAAACACTGGTCCGAAAAGTGATGTGCTAGACTAAGCTCAGGGCAAGTCAGTCCACAGCCGTAAGACATGCTGAAACACTGCTATTGGACCATGTGTTCTTGACTTGACAAGCCAACAAAACGAGTTACAGACGTGTGACTCAACCTACCTTCCCTGTTCCCTTCTTAATACGCTGCTTCGACTGCCGACCAACTCGTATTTGGGCCTTCTCGTAGACAGATTTTAGACCTTCAAATGAAACTCTTAAGCTTGCTTCCAGCGATTTGGCTGAGTATGAGATAAACAGATTAAATGGCCTCTTGTTAACATCCTCCTTCAGTTGTGTGATAAAAGCATTTTGAGTTGTGGAACTGTTTTGCTTCAATGCAGTTTCCTGTTCCTTCTGGGAGCCCAAACTGGCAAGGAGTTGTGTTATGAGGCTGCTGTTATTAGCCGTACATAACGGCTTTCTGTTGCCTTCTGGACTTTTACTGATGGCTGTAAAAAGAATACACAAAAATCAATTTCATGAGCTACGACTCAAAACTATTACAAGATCGTTTTTAATAATTTGTGACATCATAACGAAACCTGGAGCTTTTTTACAAAATCGTTTTTCAGTTGTAGCCAGGAAACTCGTCAGACCCTACAAACTTTTCTTGAATGATGAACACCCTCATTTATAAGAATTTACTTCAATTATAAATGATGCAGTTTCCCCTCATGCTTGTTGATTAATCAGAAGAATTTCATTTTACCTTTCCTTGAAAAGTGTCAGACGGCAAGAAAAGGTTCATGGCTGTGTGTTTGGTTTTATTACGACTTGGTTTGAGTCCTTTTTCGTGAGTTAGGGGATCGTCACCTACCGATTTTTACTCATAGGAACGCCTATATGTGATAAAAAACAACGAACCACTAAATATCACGTAGGTCCTCATTCTGAACTTACAAAACAGATTTTTTTGAAAAATCCCACTGAGCTTTATATTTCTAGCATAGCGGAAATTGTCGGACTATACTACAAATATTGCTGAAACCATTGTTACTTCATTTGAGCTTGTTCACAAGCTCAAATGTCAAATTGTTTCATTATGTATAACCCATTCAAGTCATTCATCAGATTTACGGAATTTATTGAACTGAGAGTAACAAGGCCATAGATAAAACCATTGCTTCCTGCTTCGTACTTCAAGTCTCCAACAGATGTAAGAGAGTGGTGTTAGTTTAATACATATAATAGGGGCGTTTTGGGGACGCGTTTTTATCTAGGTATTTCAAAACCAGCTGACGTTTCTCATGGGGTATGGGGGGCTGGTCAGAGAAACGTTCCAAACACGTTTCTCGTAGTAAATATCGATATGTGACGCTCCCCGTACACGTGTAAGAAAAAAGAAACTGAAAAGGTTGAGGCTAAAATGACACTAAGAAGACCTAGCGATAAAGTCAGCACATGTACTCCGTGCTCTACCAACACCCCTGAATACAAAAATGACCAAACAGACAGGTACTGCTGAGTCTTATACGCTGAACTTATTTTTCACATTATTTTCACTGAATATGATTTGCAGGAGTTTGTCTACAGTCGGTTCTAAAGAAACTGTCTTAATGGTATATTCTTTCCATCTCAACCAATTTGTTTCGAAAATCGTGGCCCATACTGCCTTGCGGACGTCTCTCAATTTCGACACTTCACAAACCGTTTTAAATGTGTAAACACAGGTCGTGTTGAGTGTAAGTTTTAAACACGTTTTGAAAATGTAACTGCTATATTGAATATACTAGTTTTACTGTAGATACAAAGATTTTGAGATTAAAAAATCAAAAACCTTGTCTAACCTTGCCCATATACAATAGGGAATATCTTGGAACTAATGAAACTCGCGCATGGAATGTTTTTCCTCCGTTTTTAAAATATACTTTTTTGCTTCAGTTTCTTGTTTCTTCCTCGACAGTTTAAAAACTAAACTCAGTCTTCAACCTTGTTTGAATTTGTTGGTCAGTTTGCTTTGACCCAAGACATTGTATAGAGATTAGCTATTTGGTGAAATATCAGTACAAGAAGCAAGTTTCTGTGAAAATGGCGAGCTGATGAGAACTTTCTCCAGAAAAAACTGTAATGGTTGACATTATCTCCACTGTCTACAGTACTCCGCTCTGAGTCATAGCATTACGAACCAAAGAAGTCTTGATAAATAATGAAAATTGGAAATTTCAGTCCGAGCATGTGGGAACAAACAGACAGGTAAAAGTTTTATGTTTTGTATCACCATTCAAGAGCCTTAAACTATTTATTAAACTTTTCGATACACACGCCCGTTTTAACAATACAGGACGATAACAAGCCACAAATCCCTGGTTATTTTTTGCCTTAAATATTTTTTTTTCTTTCAAAATTATTCACCACGTCGTTGAATGCACATGGATATTTAGTATCTTGGATATGTCGTCCCAAGCTTGTTTTGCACGCATTGGATTCATTCTGCTCATGAAGAAGGAAAAAAAAGCAGAATCCGTGGGTTCATATGCCAGCAGGTTAAACGTCGGCAGATATCAACTCATATCAGATTACTTGACACAACACTGAAGCAGGAAAAAATAACTCGTATTCTTAAGCCACGTTCACACTTCTCGATAAACTGGCTTAAGTTAATCGTAGTTTGAAATTAACTGACTGTTGCAGTACTCAAACTGGCTTAAAACCTGTATAATTAAGTTAACTTATCGTTAAGGCGTTGAAATGCTCATTTCAGAACCCGAAAAAACCATTACATTTACAAAAGCAAGAATTTAAACTCGAACCATTTTAATATAATCATGTTTAGTGCTTGGTATGAACGCGGTATTAGTTTCCTTCCTTGTTGGGTTATGACAATTTGAATCAGACAAATTAGTACGGATCGAAACAAGTTTTATACTCAGCAGTTTAATGAATTGTCTTATTAAACGTCCGCAGATTTTAGCCTCATATCAGATTACTTGATAACAGCACTGAAGCAGGAAAAAAATAACTCGTAGTCTTAGCTTCCTTCCTTGTTTGGTTATGACAATTTGAATCAGACAAATTAGTTCGGATCGAAACAAGTTTTGTACTCAGCAGTTTAATAAATTGTCTTCAAAAGCGTGATTCCTTAACTGATCATGAGTGAAAACTTTTTCTCATACACAATTCTGAAACAATGGATTGTAGAACTTTCGGTCGGTCTGGTACGTTCTTCATGCTCGACGCGCAGGCTTTGGGTCACGCACAAGATCAGTTTCTGTGCAGTTTCCTGATCTATTGCGTATATGGAAGTTGATGCTGGCATTAAAAAAAGTTTTGTTCATTCTAATCTTACATCAGTTTTTTTTTGGACACAAAGACCAACTAAAACAATCACAAAATTTAAGGCATTGAAATCAATACCCCAGCCTCGGGGAGGTCAATGAATCGAACTTCCTTTTAACAAGTATGGAGCTTCCAGAACAACTTTTTCGTTTTTTAGCGGCTAGTTGAACAAATCCAGTTGTTATTTATGAAAATGTAGCTAGCAAAATCTAGAAAAATATCATGAAAGCAAATAACACAAGGTTGATTTTAAAGTTTATCGGCGTGGCAGAACTAGGCTAGTCTGCAGTTGAACTATATTAAAACTGATCAAATCTGGCTATAAAAGAAACAAAGCTTTTAATAAAAGTTTTCGCAGACACGTGTAGAGTTTGCCCAACCCTTTCGAGTCTCAAGTTTGAACCCTACATCGGTTCGTCATCGATACCAGTTTCGGTCCTCTACACCCCCTCTCCCCTCGGGAATATTGTTTAACCTCTCCTTCGGGCTTGGACAACTTACCCATGCTCAACCGAGCATGAAATCCACGAACAAATTTCACTTCGATTGAAATTTTTTAATGCAAGCGTTTGCGACCATGTAATTTCGTAAAAAAAGGCTTACCTTCACTTTGCAAACTCAAGGGACTCGTCCCTTCCAACAAACGTTGATATAACAACGATTCATTCATGTCCGGGTCGCGAGTCAAATTCTCAGAAAACCTCAACTTGGTTCTCGGAGTCCGTTTTCGGAGAAAAGCGGTTCTCGATAAGTACTTAACTGAAAATAGCGGCAGAATTCTCGGAAGAACTTCGGTTGCACTTTTCCTTGAAATAGACTTAACAAATTGCGGGAAATCTAAAAAGTTAAAATGAAACACGTTGTCTCAATCTAGAAACGCAATAAAACTGTACTCTCTTGTGCGTTTGAATATGCATAGATCGAGGTTGAACAGCACTTATATTGATTACAAAGCACCCAGTTACTTCCTCGTCATGGAATAATTTAGCATGTTCACGTTTAATGCACGTTCTCAATCGCAATTCCCATTGGCTAGTGCGAGAAATTTCTACGCTGCCGCATGTAAACATGCAGTTGAACTAAGTTTCAAGCTTGTCGCCATGGCAATCAAAGCACTTCGATCCCTTGTTCTTCCGTTCAAATGACGTCATCACTCGCGGGCGCCAGCGAAAGACAAAAGAATCTGTCATCACATCCTACGCTTCAAGAGCTTTTGCTTTTCTGAGAAATCGAGGTTAATTAGTATTCAGTTTTCCTGGAAATCGGCTACGGAAATAGCCTCAAACTGCACTTTGTCAAAACAAGTATCTGTGGCATGGCATGTTTTTTAACCTTTTACGCTATGATGTTTCAACTATGGAGAGAAAAGTTTCCATCCTACAACTTCTGATGTCTATTAGCTGCACAGCTCTATTTTAATCATGAAGGTTCCAGTATGAACTTATCCCGACTTTTGACGAAGTTTTGAACAACACGCCGAAATATTGGTTTATGCTGTTAACATATTAGTCACGGTTGGAGCGATTAGAAAAGATTTCTGAGAAATTCATAATAAATGCAGTTTTCCTGGAAATCGACTCTGAAAATAGCCACATTTGCATTAATTAGAATTTAAAGTTTAAAGAACACACATTCGATAAATAGTTGTCTGCACTGATTAAACCGTGGTTCTTTTCTTAAAATGAGTTACAAACGATCTGTTTTAACATCACCATAGCCCATACAGCCGTATAGGTTGAAGCTAAAATTGGAGTTTGGAGTTTGGTTTGGAGTATTGATAAATATTTTTTTATCTATCTATTTATACAGCTATTCTTATTTAGAGTTTATTATACATAGTATTAGTCTTGTTTTGGAATTGTAAACCCACACGTCTGTATGTGAGTGATGACAATAAAGATCTTATTATTATTATTATTATTATTATTATTATTATTATTATTATTATTATTATAATTCTGCTCAGGCGGATGTAGGGCTCTACAAGGACTCTACTACCTCTTATGCTGACAGACTCTATCGGCATAGATTAATACATTCAGAACGCAACCGTGAGTTGCCTACTTTCTTTTCTCTCTTGTCGGTTGCTACTCAAAGCTACTCGACATCTGCTTCACTTCCTTTTAGTAACTTTTTCTTCAAGAAGAGATCAACAAAACAATTTATACAAAAAAAACATTGCTACTGCAGCTACTACTGCTTATACAGCGCGGAAGTTCAGTAGACATACTACATGTATAAACAAACAGAGGAAACCACTCCGGCATGAAATACACCAACAAATAAACTCAGCCCTGAGAGTTTGCAAAGACGTTGCGCTTGATATTGAAGTTTTATGGTTGATCGGGGATTTCGTAAACAATTCTGAGAAATGGTTCAGCACCAATGGTTTTTTTCCTGGAAGCTACAACGTTAAGCTAACACACTCTGAAATCAAACAACCACATGACGGCTATTAGATATTAAATACTAGTAACAGCTGACTCGTTTAATTTCCGAGTTTGAGTCGAAAATGTGGTGTTCGAATTCATTTTTTGTTAGTTCAGTTCATGACAGAGATGACAATATTTAAATTCAATGTAATGTTGTTAACATGCATTGTGTTGTGTTGTCTGTGCGGACCGAGAGCAGTGATTAGTTTTTATAAGAACAAGTGTTTTAAGTAACAAAAGCACACTTGCCTAAGAAGTCTGTTAAGACTCGGTCAGGCATAACTGGAAAATAAACCTGGATGGGGTAAAGGATCACATAGAAAGATTTGAAATCAAAAGGAAATCTTTTATACAATAGCAAGCATTCTCAAATGTATGTACATAAGGCGTCTGCTTTTGAGGGTAAATATTTTCAAAATGCATTGTTTTTTTAAATAGTCTAAAACATTCCGGTCAGGACCTCACGTGAAAAATGTCACGTTGCCTCAAAAGGTTGAACAGAAGCCATAAATGTCAGTAAACAAAAAAAATACGAACGCTTTAGACTATATTACCGAAAAGTTTCTCTAATTTTTCGACAAGTGGGTGTAAGAATTTTAGTTGGAGTTGACTGAAGTACAAAATCACTGGAACCGGCTAAATTGCTGCTTCAACCTTAATCGACTAAGTTTTTAAAAGGTTTTAACAGTAATTACTTCTGATTTTCGTTTGTCACGGTGTAACCGAAGAAATATGGCCCTAACCACCATGCACTTAATGTATACATTAACACATCTCACATATGCAAGGGTGATCTTGCGACTAGACTACATAACGATCAATGTTTCGTCTAAAATATCTTATTTTCGGTCCTTCCAATTGTCCTTTAGCAAAGACAGGGAATGTTGTACAGTGTAAGAAAGAGTTACTGCATATAACTTCCTGGTTCTCGTACTTTTCTTGTGCAGTTTTGCAGTATTAGTTCCCGCAAAACTGTCATCAGATTTTCACTCGCGTGAGTTAGTGATGGCACAGATGTGGTTATGAGGCTCGAAACCCGAACTATCGACTTGTCGGTCCAGGATTCAAACTCAGTGCGATGTCAGCCTTACCGTTAAGGGAATTTCAGTTTGTTTATGTTGAATTATTCTAATCAAAACTATTTAAACTAGCTCATCAAGAGCTATCAAGACCCTCGTTTCAGTAACAGAGGTGGACCCAGAAATTTCGGAACCTGCGATTCTGGAAAAGTGCGAATAGCCTGTGGTTCAAGTTAAGTGTGTTTCCAAAACTGCCG